>CAUYPK010107102.1:0-31906 GCA_963574355.1 Loris lydekkerianus
TGGTGGGAAACAATAAAATTCCATTCAAATCAGCTAAAGCAAATTAAGGTTTACTAGTCCTTTGAAAGACAAATGAGTCAAGAGCTATAATGTGAGGAAATCAGTAAAAAAGATTCTGAAATTAACTATAGCATTAAAATAACAAATATTCTAAGACTGAATGGATTGACCACACTTTGTGGAGGTGACCTGGTTTTCCCTGGGCACCTGACTAGTAAAGGTAGAGCAAACGAAACAAGGGCCATTCTTTGAAAATGCAAGTTATGATGATTTGACTACAGAATGGGGAAAAATATAGACATTTCATTGCTTTCCATTATTCACAACTTATCTTTAAATTTTCCACTAAAGAATTCTGTTTTCTGAGATGATGGAGTAGATGCGCTTTTCCCTATTCCTCTAAGTACAGTTACAGTCCCTGGACATTATACATATATAAATTAAATGTAAGAAGCCCCGCAAAGGTTCAGAGAAGAAGGCAGAACAATTCAGAGATGAAGGAAGACGGGTCAGGGACCTTGGGCTCCAAACAATGGCACGGTGGTGAATTCGCTGGGTTTGCTTTATGTCTCATGCATGTATAGCTTAGTAGACAGTAACTACTCTACTTCAGCAAACATCATTAAAAAAACCCAACTCTGCAGCTCCTACCTTCACATCCCCATCAGGAAAGGCCAAACGGAAAGCCCTAAACTGTCATCCTTGCCAGGCTGTACCAACCCACCCTAACCCACCATCTCAAGATTAGCAAGACAAGGTGAGTACGAAGTAGAGAAAAATGAAAAACACATTGAGCAAAATTAAATTTGCTTTACTAGACACAAACGTAAAAAGAGTAAGGCATAAGACTAAAACACTTGAATCAATGATACAAAGGCTAACCTTGCCAGGCACAGGGAGGCTGAGGCAGGTAGATTGCTTGAGTTCACGAGTTTGATACCAGCCTGAGCAAGAGTGAGACCCTGTCTCTACTAAAAATGAAAAACTAAAGCAAGAGGATCACTTGAGCCCAAGAGTTTGAGGTTGCTGTGAGTTATGACACTACCGCATGCTAATGTGGGTGATAAATTAATACTTTGTCTCACAAAAAAAAAAAAAAAAAAAAAAACAAAGAAAGAAAAAGAATTTAAAGTTATAAAGAGCAGGGTAAACAGCTCAGAAACAATAAGCAAAGAGATAACAAAAAAATCTTCAAGATCTAAAAATGAGTCTAAGCACAGAGATCGTCAAGGCTAAACATGTAACAGCAACCTCTAGACTTAACCCGGTAAAACTTTAAATTTCTTGATTGATAAAGTAAGTTTATAAGCAGTCAGCACAAACATGCACTCACATACACATATACATTTGCTTTGGAAGTAATTAGGATTAGATGGTCCTCTTCGAAAATAAATATCAAAATACAATCAGGGGAATTTCTAAAGAACTTTTAGGGGGAAAGGTAATAGTCTAACAATTATATAATCAAGTTGTTCATGTGTAAGGCAATGAGAAGACATTCTCAGGTACCAAAGGCCAGAGAAAATATATCGGCCATGCATGATTTCTAAAAAGTTACTTGAAGATGCCCTCTTCTCACTGAAAAATAAATCAACAATAAATTATATCAGAAAAGGTATATAAGGACAAAATCCATGCAAGGTATAATAATAAGTAGAGAAAAGAAAATTAATCAGGAAATGGTTGTTACTGTCATAATGGCTAAAAATTGAATCAAAAAATCAAAGAAATAAAACTTTTTAAAGATGATGGTATTCGTGACTCAATATTATATTAGCAAAAGCCAATAAAAAGGAAAGAATTTCAGTTGTTTATCTTCCTGAGACAGAGTCATCATTCATTAGTTTTGCTAATAAGATAAATTTAGGATTAGCTGTAAGACAAATAGTAAAGTTTAAACATGCTTATTCAAATCAATTTTTATAAGTGGTGAAAGGGGCAGGTCCTGTTTCAGTCTTTTACATGTGGCTATCCAGTTCTCCCAGCACCATTTATTGAACAGGGACTCTCTTCCCCAGTCTGCGCTCTTGTTTGGTTTATCTAAGATCAGGTGGCTGTAAGATATTAGTCTCATCTCGTAATTTTCTATTCTGTTCCAAATGTCTATGTCTATTTTTGTGCCAATACCATGCTGTTTTGATCACTATGGGCTTGTAATATGACCTAAAGCCTGATTAAAAAAAAAAAAAATGCTTATTTCACAAATCATTGATATATGTACAACAGAATACAGATTGCAAAATATTGGCAAAGAAGCTTTTGCCAATAAACTACAATTGAGAAATAAACAGCAAAGAAACATAAAAATAGAAAAAGCTAAACATTCATGTAAGTTAGGATAACACTAGATACCATAATTTCTAAGATTTCAGTACTTTTGTACAATAAAAGTCTAGATTTTGCTCATAAAACAACCTAATATAATGTGCATATCAGCATGAGGGACGTGAGAGTTCTGGACCAGGTCAGTGAGTTAGATGCCAGGGTTTGATCATCTTCAGTTTCACATGTCAGCCTGGGACCAGTCTGGGGGCTTATGTCTGCAATCCCATTCCTTTGGAAGCGCCAGTTAGGAGGATTGCTTGAGGCTAGGACTTTGAAACCAGCCTGGGTAAAATAAAAATAAAATTTTAATTAGCAGAATATGATGGCATACATCTGTAGTACGAGCGACTCAGGAGGCTGAGGCAGGAGGATCACTTGAGCCCAGGAATTTAAGGCTTCAGTGAGCTATGATGACACTACTGCATTTTAGCCTGGGCAAAAGAGACTTTGACTCAAAAAAAAGTCAGCTTGAGCATTTGTATATAGCCAGAGCAGGGGCTGTATAGGACCTATGATGAAAATATGCCCACTTCACTCACTTCTGCTCATACACACTGAATTGCTGCAGAGATTCAGTCCCAGTCCCTGGCTGAGTAACCTTTTCCAGCAACGACTCTTATGTTATGGAAGGGAGCACATTTTCCTTAGTGAACAGCCAGACATCTCTACCACAATCCTACATGTATCCAGTTTCAATTCAACAAAAAAAGTAAAGACTCCCAAGTTGGAATTTTTCATCCAACAATTTTCTGATTACAAAAAGATATGGTTTAAACAAAATAACACAGATGGGTCAAACAAAGTAAAAGGGACACAGACAAAACAAACTTAAGCAAAAGAATGTAAAGGTGACACTTTCAAACAGAAGGCAATTGATAAGTTTTAGTTAAAGTGAAGTTTTTCCCCCTTTTCCCTTTTTCTCCATTTTTACTCTAAATAACCCAAATTCATATAAGAGAGTAGTTGAGTCCCGCTTTTCTTACAGAGTTCTGCTTCTTGGCAGAGCAATGCTATGGTCTGATTGTTCGCATTTCCTCAAAATGTCTGTGCTGAAACCTGATGCCCGGTGCAACGGCATTGGGAAGTCAGGCTTTGAGGGGTGACTGGGTCATGAGGGTGGAGCCCTCATGATCAAAATTAGCGTCCTTTTGGGGGTTCAGTAGGGTGCAGTTTTTCCTTTCTACCATGTGAGGACACAACAAGAAGACACCACCCATAATTAGAAAGAGAATCTCCTGGGGTCTTTATCTTGGGCTTCCCAGCCCCCAGAATTGTGAGAGGTAAATTTCCATTTTTTATAAACTACCCTGTCTGTGGTATTCTGTTTGGGCAGCCCAAATAGATTAACTCTGAGCCAGCTCTGGGTTACTTCTTCCTGTTCTCTTGCTGATGTCTTCTTGCTACTACTCTATACTTCTAGAAGCTACTCAAATTTCTCGTTCTCCCCCTTCACTTCCACAACCCAAACCCAACTCTCATTCCAGCTGTTTATTCTTTTGATGCACTATGTCCCCATGCCCATCCACTATTTCCTCCCTGGCTCTTCTTTGACTATCTGGCATTAAGCCTTTTTTTATTCTAACAGCCTTGGCATCTACTAGGGTTTTTGGCAATGCAATTCTCTCATCAAAGAATCTTCCAAAGAGCAATGATTGTGCTCTTCCTGAATACCCTGTGACTCCACTCCACAGATGGATTTTGGCCTCCCTCAGGACAGTCCTCACATGAGAACTGATGCTAAGTGCCAAGTAACAGACCCAGAATGACAAAATACCTAGGGAAAAAACTGTTATAGAACCAAAAGGATATTGACAGAAACACAGTTATATTTTAACATAGCACTATTAATCTGCAACAGAGCAACTTGGCTAAAATAAATAGGATCTTAAAAAGTTAAAACAAAAATTAATACTTTAGAATTCCAAAATATTAAAAATTAGACTACCCAAAAGTAGTATAACTTTTCTCAGAATTCTCTGAGCAAAAGCATGTTTTAAACTTCTGGGTAAAAAAGAAGTATGGTGAAAAAAATTTGAGACTTACTATAAATGAAAACATCATTCTATACTAATTAAAACAGTAAAGTTCTGGTATAAAGTAGACAGATAGGATAAAGGATCAGAAAGGTATTACCAAAACAGAATCGATGATGTATAATAATTAATATATAAAAAGGGATTACCAATTCAATGGGGGGAGGCTAGTTTTTACATAATTTTTTGACAATGTCAGAACAGGATCAACTTTGACTTTCCCATTGTAACATATAATTCACCAGTAGCAAATATCTGAAATAAAATTTTTCAAATATAATGCAATAGAATAAAAATATGCATAGGAAAGACTGAGAGATGACTACATAAAATTCAAAACTTCTTTAACATAAAAGAAACCAAAATAAAAAGACTATTAAGGAAATATTTGTATCATATGTCATTTTATTTTATTTTATTTTATTTTATTTTATTTTTTTTGAGAAGGAGTTTCACTTTATTGCCTTTGGTAGAGAGGTGTGGTGTCATAGATCATAGCAACCTCAAACTCTAGGGCTTAAGTGATCCTCTTGCTTTAGCCTCCTGAGTAGCTGGGACTACAGGTGCCTGCCACAATGCCCGGCTATTTTTAGAGACGGGATCTCACTCTTGCTCAGGCTGGTCTTCAATTCCTGAGTTCAGGAGTTTGGCTGGCCTTGGCGTCTCAGAGTATTAGGATTATAGGCATCAGCCACGGTGCCCAGCTCATATAGGAATTTAAATGTGTTAATTCCTTAATTTTAGAAGGCCTTTATATAAATGAATTAAAAATTACAAAGATCTCAATTTAAGAAAAAAACAAATAGTTTGGGCAATAATGTACCAAAAGGAACATTAATTAGAACATGTAGAATGAGCTGACTGATCTGCCCTCCTAAGACTCAAGGGGAATCTGGACTCTGAAACTCTAGGAGCTGAGGCATCGAGCTGGAAAGAAAGGGAGTCATAGACAGGGTGGAAATAGAAATCGGTCACGCTGTCTCTCTCCATCCCCTTTTCACTGACTCCTCCATATACATATACATGAACATGCTTGTGGAATCTTCTTAAGTCAGTCTTTTAATGTCCAGGTTAAAAAGAAAACAAAATCAGACTTCCTTAGAAGAATGCAGGAATGTGATAAAGCTGTCCCTCAGCAGAATCTTCTCGTGTTGCTTCAGGGCTTCCCAGCATGGTGGCTGGCTCCCACCCTTCTCACCCTAGCTCAGAAAGCCACTAGATAAACTCTGCTCATGTACACGGAGCACAGAGGCATTTATTTTTTATGTCACATTCTTACATGATACATAGATGAGAAGAAATCACTTGGCATTGAGTGAGGCATATATGAAAGAGAATGTTCAAGAAATACAAACAGAAATAAATGAGAATCAAAGAAGGACGGAATTCAGGTTGAAGAGAACAAAATAAGAAAAAATATAATCTCTAATAATACTTCTCAAATATTTCAGAATGCTATTAAAAAAGGGTCAGTCAGAACTCAAGAAAAACACAACTGATACAAATTTACAAAAAAAATATTTCTTTGAGGCAGAGTCTCACTCTGTTGCCCTTGGTAGAGTGCCATGACATCAGCCTAGCTCACAGCAACCTCAAACTCCTGGGATCAAGAGTTTGGATCTCCTGCCTCATTCAGCCTACTGAGTAGCTGGGGACTGTTGCAGGAAGACAAAGCCCAATGGAGAGAAAGAGCACCCAAACACCATGTTTATAAGAGGAAGGGCTTTATTCGCCAGCAGGGAGCTAATGGCATAGAAGAATTCCAAATAGCCGCACTCCCCAACTCGCTTGGTCTTTCCCTTTTTATTGACAGCCACCTCACAGGTACCCTTCTCATTGGCCTGTTTGAATCATGCAGGAGATGCTAGTCCAACCTCTACAGAACTACTGGATTTCACAGAACTTGGGAATTTCCAAGTTTCAGACAGTTAAGTTTACAAATTCCCAAGAGCTGAGTCACCATGGAGAGGTCCCTGTAGGTGTATCCTTGTGGTCTCCTTGAGAAGACCTGTTCTCCTAGACCTCAACCTTCTCGTGTATCCTCTCTCAGGTCTATAGACACCTTTCTCAACGCCGGCTAATTTTTCTATTTTTAGTAAAACCACAGTCTTACTCTTGCTCAGGGTGGTCTCCAACTCCAGAGCGCAAGCAATCAACCTCGACCTCCCAGAGTGCCAGGATTACATGTGTGAGCCACTGCAGCCCCCAGCATGAAAATTAAAATATGATGGCTAAACAAAGAACTGCTATTAGTTAACAAATACATGGGAGAATGCAGATTATGCAAACAACACAAAAATGGCCTGCTTTGTTTTACTATAGCCAGAGGGAAAGAAGGAAGACACAGAGGCACAAAGAAGAGTCTGAGCAAACCAAGTCCCCTCAGTTTGCTACCATTAGATCAGTCGTAATTCTGTATGACTGTACACTCTTCAAACCTAAGCATTAAGATGCACAGTTGCATCTGTTTCTTTGGGTCTTTATCTCCGAAGGCTCACGTATCATGTGAAATCTATCTTAAATGAATTTCTATGCTTTCTCTTCTTAATAATGTATCTTATTGTAAATGCCTGAGTCACCAACCTTGGGATGGGTGTGAAAAATGTTACTTTTTCTCCCCTACATCTCTTGAGACCCGAGAAAATCAACTAAGTATAAATGGTGGAGGAGGGTGGGAGATGGACAGGGAATAAGCTGAAGTCTCAAACTTCATAGTCTTAATGCTTCTTCAAAATAGGAGGCAAACAAACCTCATTTGGATAGAGAAGTTAAAGAGTATGGTAAGATGTTGAAGAGCCATGGAATACAAATGGCAGGGTACATTTAAGAATTGTGGGATGGGGCGGCACCTGTGGCTCAGGGGGTAAGGCACCAGCCCCATATATCGAGGGTGGCAGGTTCAAACCCTGCCCCAGCCAAACTGCAACAAAAAAGTAGCTGGGCGTTTTGGCAGGCGCCTGTAGTCACAGCTGCTCGGGAGGCTAAGGCAAGAGAATCGCCTAAACCAAGGAGTTGGAGGTTGCTGTGAGCTGTGATGCCACATCGTTCTACTAAGGGTGATAACCGGAGCCTCGGTCCCAAAAAAAAAAAAAAAAAAAAAAAAAAGAATTGTGGGATGGCATTGGGATCCCAAGATTGGAAAATGGGAATGTACAATGTTAATGGTGCCAATTGGTGGATGGTCCTGGAATTGTTCTCTAGGTATTGTCAGCATCCCAAGAGCAGCCAAGAAAGTAGTCTGTTAGTTCTGCCAGGGTGATTGCCATGTTTCTGAGTGGATGTTTAAAAGTCTAGAGGCTGAAGAACTTGGACGGCAAACGTAGTTCAAGCCAGGCAGACAAGTTAGGCCAAAGGGGGGGGGGAGGGGTGAATAGATTAAGGAGAAATTGATAGGTCAAATAATTTTTTACCTTTTGATTTTTATTTAATCAAAGAGTGGGTATATAAAAGAGGGTCTTTCCCTAAAATGAGTTTGCATTACTATTATTATAAGAAAATATAATCTTCAGAATATTTTTTTGAAGTCACCATCAATTATAAGTATTGAAGAAATGTATATTAATACAGTATCCAGGAATTAAAAATACTGTTTTCAGATTAAAGTAAGAAAGATAAACTAATATTAAATAGAGAAAGACGACTTATGACATAGGGAAACACCTTCTGATGTTCATGAAATGTATACCGTGTATACATTTGCACCAGATTTATGTATATTATTTGCACCAGATTTTTTAAAAAGGCTATCCATTTCTAACATTCACACATTTCCATATTTTCAGACTTCTTGTTACAGACTCGAATACTTGAAGAACATTCATTAACTCATTCGTTCATTTGTTAATTTATTCAGTTATTTAACAAGAATATTTTGAATATCCAGTACGTGATTGATACTGTGCTAGGGGCTAAGAATCAAAGGTCCTTGTTTGCCTGGGACTTATCTGATTTTAGCACTGAAAGGCCTGCATCCCAGGAAACTCCTTAGTTCTAATCAAACCAGTATTACTCTACAAAGAGGAATAAAACACAATACTTGGCCACAGGAATTCCCAGACAATTAACTGAAGTAGGATATGATGTACTAATATAAACTCACAATTGCTAACTCAAATCCCTTGGGGCCAGATATAATTAATTCAAAATTCAGGCCAGGTGTGGTGGCTCATACTTGTAATCCTAGCACTCTGGGAAGCTGAGGCAAGTGGATTGCTTGAGCTCATGAGATCAAGACCAGCCTGAGCAAGAGCAAGAACCTGTCTCTAAAAGTAGCCGCGTGTTGTGGCAGGCACCCGTAGTCTCAGCTACTCAGGAGTCTGAGGCAGGAGGGTATCTTGAGCCCAAGAGTTTGGGGTTGCTGTGAACTATAACTCCATGGCCTTCAACCCCAGGTAGACTAAGACTCTGTCTTAAAAAAAAAAAAAAAAAAAAGGCGTAATAATAATTCAAAATTCCTCAGATTTTAGAAAAGTAATAAGTCTAGCCTTTCATATCTATGGGTTCTGCACCCGTGGATTCAACCAACTGCAGATGGAAAATACTTGAACAGTTAAAAAAAAAAAGTAACAATACAACAATAAAAATAAAACAAATAAAAATGCAGTATAATAACTATTTACAGAGCATTTGTATTATAGTCGGTATTATAAATGATCCAGAGATGTTTTAAAGTATATGAGAGGTTATTGGTAAGTTATGTTCAAATACTACATCATTTTTTATAAGGAGCTTGAACATAATAAGATTTGGGTATGGGGAGTTCTGGAACAAATCTCCCATGGAGACTGAGGAATGACTGTTTTGGGAATATGCCGTATGTTATTCTAACCTTCTTATATGGTCTGGGGAGGTATTCTTATAATTAAACACCTTACTATTTCCATAAAGGACTTCATAGGTAGGTCTTACCCCCAAATACATTTGCACCAAATACTAAAAGGCTTTGGGTTTTCAGAGATTTTTAGATTTTATATTACCCATGAGGCATTATAGTTTTGTAAAGAGTAAGCTGTCCTCAGGCAGACAAGGGACCACGTAAGAGCCAAGAGAGGAAGAAAGGGGTTAAGAAAAGTTTCCCAGGTATGATGAGTCTTGAGCTGAGTGCTGAAGGATAGTGAACAACGAGGAGGTAAAACTGTTTAAAACAAGAAATTTATTTGTCACCTTTTGAAATTTATATAAGGGGCATGAACATACAAATTATTACTATATTTCATGGATTAATCCCAAAATTATTACTATATGTCATGGATCAATCCTAAATTAGGTTTTCTTAGAAAGCATTTCACAAGAGCTTCTACAATGGAACAATTTACACTTGATGTTTTTATATTAATATCCAGGTAAAGCCAATGACCTTCAGACTTCTCAGAAAAACAATTTGAATATTAAAAGGAGCCCTCTATTCTGAGTGAGATATGGCAACAATCTACACATCTAAACATATACACAGGTGGATTAATTAAAGCATCATTAACTCATATCAAAATACCTCATTACTAGAACCAACTGAATCAAAGGGTATGCTTATATTACAAAAATCTTTTCACTCTGAAAGAAAGAACTTTTTAGGGGGAAAATGCTTATCTATCATTTTGTATACGAGCATTAGCGTTTGCTAGTTCAAATCTAATAAAGCCTTCTCCATGAATGCACCATTAATAAAATCTTCAAAATGGCTTTCTCAACATTTTCTTTTTGATTTTTCATGATTTAATTAGAAACATCTTTAAAAAGCTGATTTTACTATGGTAGTATCACATCTGCATTTTCAGCAGTATGCTGTTTAATCACAATGGGTTATAAAGTGAAACTCCCGGTACTTATTGTATTATCTTGTAGAACCCACACATTTTGTATTTTTAGTGCCCCTGAGTCATCATCTTATATTTGTTCATCAACGTTTTAACTGCCCCCTTTAAAAAATGTAATTTGACAGTAATTTTCTAAACTTGTTATTCTTTTATTATTTTTCAAAGTGATAGCATTTCATATGCCTTTGATATGCTTTATCCTGCACCTGAACCCTTTTTTTTCTAAGTCAAAAGTTATCTCTCATTTTACCTTATATTATATTTTCCTATTTTTGTTTAGAAGCTTGATAAAACTAATTATTTTAAGGTTTTATTATCATCAGTAAAAATGAATTAGCTACTTCATGCCACATCATTGGAGAGTTTTAAAATACATGTAAATGCTATGATGGCAATGTTGAAATTGGTAGCGTGAAATTAGTCTAAGAAAAAAATTAAACATATATTTCACATATGGATAAATTTGCATACATATTATACATAAATAAAAGAGGTATTGGCTATTTTTGATGGCAAAAAAATATTTCTTTTATGTTATTTTCAAAGGAAAAATTCATTTTTATTATAGAGAATAATTCTCAACTTTTTTTTTTTTTAATTTTTTTTTTTTGTTTGCTTGTTTGAGGCAGAGGCTCACTCTGTCACCCTGGGTAGAGGGCCATGGCATCATAGCTCACAGCAACCTCAAACTCTTGGGCTCAAGAGATTCTCTTGCCTGAGCCTCCTGATTAGCTCGGACTACAGGCCCCTGTCACAATGCTTGGCTGATTTTTCTATTTTTAGTAGAGAGGGGTCTTGCTCTTGCTCAAGCTGGTCACCTAAACACCAGAGCTCAAACCACTGGCCTCAGCCTCCATCCCAGAGTGCTAGGATTACGGGTGTGAACCATCACACCAGCTCTCAACTTTTTTAATACTCAAAGAATGGTGAATGAAAATTGTGGGTTAAGTGCTTATTTCAGAGTTTTTCATTTGCGGTTCCTTGTCTGGTACAAAATCCAACAGATACAAATTAGATCACAAACCTGCTCATGAAAAACTGGAGTCGTTTCCTTTCTGCTTTCCTTCCTTCCTTCTCTCTCTCTTCCCTTTTCCTTCCCTCCCTTCTTTCCTTCCTCTGTCTCTCCTTCTCTGTCTCCCTCTGTTCTCTCTCTCTTCTCTTAAATTTCAGAGAAAAAATGCGTAAATTATTCACATAAATGTGTGTTGTTAATTTTTGTAAACTCCCTTGAAAGCAGGAGCCAATACTTAGTATCCTCCGTGGCTTCCAGGGCAGGTCCCGTATCATGCTGGTTCACGTGGAGTGAGGCTACTAGCTTAGACCACAGGGTCAGGACTCCCACTGCCTTGATTCTGGTCCCAGTTCTGTCTTACTAGACATGGGACTTTGAGCAAGTTACTGGGCCTTCCTTTATTTTGAAAAATAGTAATAGTATTCCACTGACACAGTTATATGAATTAAATATTGCATTTAAAGGACTTAGAACAATTTATAACACATAATAAGAATTTCATAACTGTTAGTTACTATTTTATTGTCTGTTTCATTTTGCTGGCAAGGGAAATTCCTTTTCTTTTTTCCCCCATTTTTAAAATTGTAATTTACTGAACAAACTCTACTTTATTAATTTATTCTTTTTACTTAAGTATCCTTTGAGCATTTGCCATGTGTCAGAAACTGTACTAGATTCTGGAGACTTCAGAGTAAATAAGAAACATAACACATGGCCAGATAACACCAATGTCAGGAAGAGGCTATCCAACTAAATAAGCAATTACAATACAATGCTAGGGGAGATGAAGTGGGGAGTGCTAGAGAGCCCCAGGTGTGACCCAACCCAAGTTGAGTAGGGACCAATCCACCTGGTAGGGACCCCCCCACAGGTAACAGCAGTATCATCTTATTAGAAAATACCCTACCTCATCACTCTTGGCTGGACTTCCTAACTCCTAAAATATGTCTCTCATCATAGTAGGCCCCTGCAGGTTCATAATTTGGGTTTATTTGATCCCAATGAAGGATGGAACCTCAGGAATCTATATACTTAGAATTCACTTTAGGTGATTTTGATGCCAGAATCTGAAGACACTGAATATATAAGGCAAGGATAGCAAGACAAGAAATACTGGGTGGGTGGGTGGGTGGGGAATCTCAGTGCTGTTACAGCATATCGAAATTATATATAAAAAAAAAAAATTGGTCCATCAGTAAAGAAGACAAGCAGCTCCTTCGGTATGATGCATTTCGAAAAGAAATGAATCCTGGGTGTAATAATTAATCAATGCAATCACGTTATATTCAGTGGTACACCTGAACCATTCTGCATAGACCCAGGTACCCTAGATGAAGACTTGCAGAAAAGGGGCTTGTATAACCTTCCTTGGGCTAACACTTTCTAGTGATTATGTTACTGATTATCACATTCAAACAAAATTAGGAACTTGATCTATTTTTCTCTGTATTTCATTTTCTGCACATTTTTCCACCCTCAATGCCCCATCTAATTCCTTCTTTCAACTTTTTATTTGTTCTCTGTTATTCTATTCTTTTCTCAAAGTCTATATTTGGAAAGTATATAGGGCTCATTATCTTTAAAAGTATACAATAATGATAAGGTTCAAAGGAGCATCTATCTCAAGGAATATTTGTATTTTAAGGGGAAGAACGCTTTAGAGAAGTACAAATAAATTTGGAATTTTAGACAGAAGGCAATAATGATGTACAGCAGTTTTCTTACTATTCCTTAAACTATGACATCCTGGATAGCTATGATTGGCAGGCAGTGCTGTACTGGGGGAGTCTAATAACTAGGTTATTCCTTTTATACTCTGCACTACTGTATATATGTTGTTCTAATTTGATTGTATAGCTTGTGTGCTGATAACTCCATACTCTAATTGCTTCTGATTTATGGGAGAGCAAAATGAAATTATCTACAGTAATTTAAAAGCCAATTGTAACTTTTTATCCATGGCAGAATAATAATGGTAATTGTCACCATTTAAATAGTGCCTTTCATCCTCAGACCTCAAGACACTTCAACATTGTTGCTTCATATTATTTGAGTTAATTTCTTTTAGAAGACAGGACAAACTGAGGGATACATACATCGTTAGCTATGCTAATTTTGTTTTCTTTAACAAATGCAAAATAAAGAGCCCATTAAAAAAGCAGGTAATATCTTAAAGATAAAAATCTTTCAAAAGTAGTTTACTCTAAACAGATTGTTTTGTTTTATATCAATATCATTTTTTAAAATTTTATTCATATATACACAAATTGCAAACTTAATTAACTAATACTGAATTTTCGGCTTCTACTTTATCACACAGAAAAAAGCAACTTGCTTGGCCACGGGGGGGGGGGGGGATAGTTTTTAATGAACAGTCAAACTACAGCTTTTTAAAGCTTTATTGCCTTCTAAATTTTATGAGTAAATTTTGTGGAAAACTGTGTAAATAGAGCATAATTATTTTCAAAATAGGAGCCTTTGTTATTAGTCATCTAACTGTCATGGGTATGCAAAGCGCCCTGCTGTATAGACAAAGAATTGAAAAAAGTTACCTGTAGAGAGTTTGCTATTGAAAGAATAAAAACTAAAGCAATGGGGTGAACTTTTTCTGTTCACAGACAGCATATGCTGAATACTAAACCTGGTTGAGGGAAAATCACTTTAGCCTGATAACCGGATTACTCAGAACAAAAATAGAGAAAATTAAGAACTGAAGAGCAGAAAATTAAGGTGGAACGCAATTTAAAGAGTAAGTAGATGATGTAGGCTTTCATTTTCTCCCCCCCAGTGTCCAGCTAATTAAAATTACAATCAGAATGAAAGACTCTAAACTTGTAAATATCTTTAGCTAATGATTTTGTCTTTTTAATCATCTTCACATTCAAAGTCTTCTTTTATTCATTTATGTCTTCACAATAAAAATGAAATTGTTTTTCCCCTGTAAAAATCCCTCTTTTAATTTTCCTTATCTACTTCTCTTTATATTATATACTCTCTGGTTCTCTCTCTCTCTCTCTCTCTCTCTTTTTTTTTCACTTTTTATGTCATTTTTTTTCAACTTGTACTTTGAACATGCTTTACAGAAGGCAAAACTGTATAGGTGTAGAGTTTGCATTTTACTTTAAAATTTAAATGCTGATCCAAATTCTACACTTGTAGGCTCCCTTACACATAAAAAGAACAATTACTCATTACATTATATACCTTATAAAATTAAACTTTCAAAAATTAAGTAGATTCAATTTTCTTACTATAAATATTTCTTTATTGCCTGTACCACCAGGAATGTTCTTTATATTCCAAAGCAAAATCACAACTAAGGAGACTACTGATTCATGGTATTTTGCTTTTTATCTGTGTTTACAAATGTATTAGGCTTCAAACTGTTCTGGAATAAGTGTGTTTGAGCATCCAGAAAACGAAAAGGCATCTAAGGGCCACAAAGTCCACAGTGGTGGAGCCCTTGAAGTAACCAGGTCCAAGACACATTAATTGATCACAGCCATCTGTACCCCTTGTTGGAAGACCTGTTTCTGAATCGTGTTACCAGAATATCTCTGCCAGGTCCTTGGTCTTGGAAATCGGAAGACTGAATTCACAGACTACCCTAGCTGAGCTGAAGGATAGATTTTATTGATAGATAAGAGAAATAAGACAAAGGCTCCAGCATAGCAAAGGGGAGTCCTGAGTGGGTAGCCCATTTCAGCCTTCTGTCTAGGGGTTGTTTATGTGCAGCTTTCCCTACCCTACAGGTGGGAGCTGTGGGGGTGGGTGGGGAAATGGAATGTATGTCTAGAATATGTCACAACCATTTGGTGCTAGAGGCCTGTGGGCAGAAGTGAATTTTAAAACTGCCCCCGTGTAGGAATGAGGTCCTGTTTGGGGCATTCCATCGCTCCCCAGGAGGGGTGGCTTAGATGGAACATTAATCAAACTGGTTTATGAGCCTATCTGGGCCCAGAAAATGGGGTGTGTGTTCAGCCCTAAGTGCAGGGGACATACATCACCTGGATTTTACATAGCATCCTCACCTCACTCTTGATTAGTCTCTGCTCTTGCTGCTATTTCATTCTCCTGCTTTTTAGCCATCAAATATAATTTAAACTCTAGCTGCTAAAAAGTATGGTTCTTGGCTTAAAATCATGGCATTACCTTGGGAGCTTGTTGAAAATATAGAATCCCAGGAATCTCGTCAGATGTTCTGAACTGGAATCTTCATCTTAACAAGATCCCCAGGTAGCTCATATACTCAGTAAACACTGAGAATGCTGTTATAGGTATTCACCTCTAAATGCTTTAGACATAGCACTACTACTTATTTTACCTCTCTGGACTCCTTCAACCTCCACTCATGAGTGGGGAACATATGTCTTAGGTGGGAAATGAAGGTTAGCTTTCATGCTTTGTAAGCAAAGTAACTGGCCTATGATACCATTTCCCGTGACCCAGGTCCCTTCTTGATAGGCTAGCTAGAATGCCTAAAACATACCGAATGACTTAGGTGGTGATGACGGTATGCCGACTAAGGCCAGTTGTTACCAGCAATGCCTAACTCCTGAGTAAGAAGTCAGCATAGGCCAGCCAGACTCAAGACTGAGTATGTCGACAGTGAGGGCAAACATGTGTTTCGGTCTGAGAGAAGTGGACATCTGCTTTCAGCAGGCAAGGATGAGTGCTGCCAGCAGACACAGATGCCTCTATACCATCTCTAGTACCTGGGTCTGCTGCTAGAAACACTTTGTTCTCCTGATAAGAAAAGAATCCAGAACTGTCTCTTCAGCCTTGTTATTCATTCATTCCATTAACCCGTGGGCTGATACCAACTGGTTTTCATCCTCTCTCTCTGATTACTTATTTTTAATATATTTCCATTCCTATTTCCTTTACCTAGTCTTAAAATGTTTGAGTTCCTCAAAGCAATCTCTTCTTTTCTCACTCAATAAATTGTCTAGACTCCATTCTTCTGATGGAGTCCAATCTAGCCTGAATGATGGCTTCAATTACCACCTATCTCCCAACTACTTCCATTTTTATCTCCAGTTCATTATACTTGCTACGTGGATATGGTCAATAGTCAACTCAGTTTTCCATCACAAATCAGTTCTTTGGTGTTCATCAGTGTGGTAAATAAGCTTTCAGTTATGCCAGTCTTACCTCATAGCCAATTAATCGGCAAGCCTTATTGATTCTATTTTCTGTTTTCTGAATTCTTCCACTTTCTTCCACTTGTCCCATCTTTATTACTCTATCCCAGTTCAAGTATCATCATAGCTTACTAGGGTTACTCTCAATTGATCTTCTTCTGTATCAAAAATACAACTTTTAGCCTTAGAAAAGTATAGGAGTTATACAAGTGTGTTCTCAATAAATTTTTAATCAAAGAAATAAAGTGCTGAAGGAATGAGTAAGTTGTGTGGAACAATCAGATATAATTCTGCACCAGGTGAGAGGGCTGTGACCTCTGTCACCGTGCTGATCACCAGGTTTGATGTGGCTGAGGTGGCCAAACCTCCTTCTCAACTCTCATTGGTCCATATAAGCACCACTTAAAGTTATGGGCCTCACTGGATTTCAGCATCTCGTGTAAATAGCAGTGCAAGAGGCCAGGACTTATTTCTAAGTCCATAAAGCAATGGCAGATTCTCAAGTATTAAATAAGTTTATAAAGTAGTACAGTTACTGTGTTACAAATTAGCACAGGAGGCTCAGTGCCCAATATTCTCTAATAATATTTCATGACAAATTGTAATCTGGCTAATGAATGCTTTTTATTCCAACTCATGACCCATGCTCCAAGAAAGGTCAAAATAAGAAATGTCTACAGCCTGCAAGTGATGAGTCCCCAACAATGGTCCCTTTCATACAGCATTCTCTCTCATAAGTGAAGGCTTGAATTAAGTTAGTAACCATTAGACTCATACTAATTTAGGTTTTTAAAATTCATGATAGTCTATATCTGTGGGCTGTTATCTTATAGCTAGCAAATTTTCCCCTTCAACTGCATTTGGAGCAGCATGAGGACGATCTGACTTCCTCCCATCCTCGGGCCGTAAGTGCTTGTGGCATCCATTCTGTTGAATATATTCTTCAAATATGTCCAAGGTTCTAATGTGTTACAATTTATGGGAAAATATGACACTCAATATTGGGTAGCTCATTTATTCATCTTTTCATTGGTAATTCTAAGATTCTAACATTACTGAAAACAGATGAAATTAGGGTAAAAATTGTAATGTTCATTCACTGAATATTTATTTGAACTTCTAATATGTTCAAAGGATTAGGGCAAGTTCTGTACACCTGATAGGAAATAAAGCAAATAAACAATTAAAATTTAGACTTGATAGAAGATAGTAAATCTAAGGGGAAAAATACATTAAGCTAAGAGGTATGAGATGTGGTGGTGGTGGCGGGTTACAACTTTAAATAGAGTTGAAAAGATGAAATTTACACAGTGACCTGAAGAAGGGCAGAGAGGGAGGAGCCATTGGGAGCCAAACATTCCAGGCAGAAGGGATAACCAAGACCAGGCGTCCTCAAACTTTTTAAACAGAGGGCCAGTTCACTGTCCCTCAGACCCTTGGAGGGCCGGACTATAGTTTAAAAAAGAAAAAACTATCACCAAATTCCTATGCACACTGCACATATCTTATTTTGAAGTAAAAAAACAAAATGGGAACAAATACAATTAACACCACCTCCTGTGGCCCGCGGGCCGCAGTTTGAGGACCCCTGACCAAGACAGAGCTGGCAGAGAAATGTGCCTGATGTGTTCAAGGAAGAGCAAAGAAACCACTGTGGCCAGAGCAACAAGAGAAATCCTTGTAATCCTTGCAGGCCTTGTAAACTATTATAAAAATTTTGGCTTTTTCTGGTTAAAATGGAAAGCTATTGGAGAAATTTGAGTGGTCAAGTAACATGATATGATTTCCATCTATAAAAGATACATAAACATGTGTATACATATACATGTGTATATATATGTGTGTGCATGTATACATATAGGATCGTATACATATATGCATCATATATAGGATCGTATATATATATACACATATACATATATATACATATATGGATCATATATAGAATCATATATATATAGGATCTCGGCTGGATATGGTGGCTCACAGCCATAATCCTAGCATCTGGGGGGCCAAGGCAGGAGGATTGCTTGAATTCAGGAGTTCAAGACCATCCTGAGCAAGAGCAAAATAGAAAAAATTAGCTGGGCATTGTGACCCAGTGCCTGAAGTCCCAGCTACTTGGAAGGCTGAGGCAAGAGGATCACTTGAACCCAAGGAATTTGAGGTTGCTGTGAGCTGGGTTGATACTGCAGCAATAGAAATAGCCAGGGCAATAAAAAGATTTTGTCTCAAAAAATAAATAAATAAATACATAAATAATCTTAATGGCTTTCAAATTGGTAATAGCATGGGTGGAAGTATGGATCAGTTAGTATACTAGATAGAGAACTGTTTGTGCTAATTGCCTAGCTTTGTTATTATATCTCCAGTGATAATTCTAAATGAGCTGTTTTAAAATTGTAAATTTTAGGTTTTATTTTTCATACAGTGATGGACCTAGTACAGATGAATTAAGAATAAATTAGGTAGGCTCAGCATAACTATTCTTCCTTCTCTAGAAGTGGTACGTTTCCTTGTAGAACCTGAAAAAATATTAACTGCAGTTCCTTGGCTGGTAGAGGTAGGGCATTGGGTAAAAGGACCTAGTCATGTTTTGTACACTGAAGAAAGGCTGTCACATTTTCTTATGCTGTTTAGATAATTTAGAAGCCATTATATTCATTAGTAAATTAATTCTACAATTTAAAAAATTTGTTTTTAATTAATTTATTTATTTTTATTTATTTATTTATTTTTTGCAGTTTTCGGCCACAGCTGGGTTTGAACCCGCCACCTCCAGCATATGGGGGCAATGCCCTACCCCTTTGAGCCACAGGCACCGCCCCAATTTAAAAAATTTTTAATGTATGACACAGTTTTAATTGTTTTAGGGGATAGAAACAAATATAATCATGTTCACAACCTTAAAAAACTCATTTAAAATGTAGTTAATTTCATGAGCTATAATTATAAAGAAATAAGAATAATTTTTATAGGAAATCAGACTTATTTTTTACCTTACAATAACATACCACATATTTATGATCTGATATAGTGGTTCCTGAAGGTTTTATGTTAAAAGTTACTAAGTCAGATTGTTTCAACAAATAATCTCAGATTTTATGCAACATTATATATGGCAACAGAAATTGACCTTTAAGGTAGATACAGATTTCTCTTAAAAAAAAAATGCAACTGTTAAAGAGTATCTGTTGCTTATAGGTGAGACTAGAAATATTCTCTATAATGTTTACTTAAAGGTTAAATAAAAAACAAATCGGGTCTATACTAATAACATAAAGTAGTAACCTAAAGCAATTTATCCAGAAATTAAAAATTAATTTCTAAAATAACTAAAATTTAATATAAAAGTCAATTTTAAAAGAAGCCAAATAATGAAAATGTTTCTAAGTTTTAGTTACTACTCTATATGTATAGTGCTTTGTTAATCTCATTTTAAAATTTGCTATGATAAAAAAATTCATAACCAAACCACATCATAAAAATGAAGTATTTTCATTTATCTATCTACCTATCTACATGCGTAAGGAAGTGTCATGTCTTAACTTGGGTCTTATGTGCCCTAGTCTGATGCTTTTTCTCATTCATTTATAGACTCAAAGAAAAAAGAGAGCAGAAGAACCATCTATCTTGTCCTTGTCTTACCCTTGGTGTAGAATTTCTTGCATACAACCCAGCAAAAATGAGTAATCCATCCACAATCTGCAACTAGCCATTCAAAATATTTTAGATAGTCTTAAAAATCATTCCTCTAGGTCAGAGTTAAGTAAATTTATTTGGAGCTGGTTAAAATGGGTCAATTTCTCGAATAAGTTTTTTTAAATGTAATGCTCAGAATCTTTAACACATCACATAAAATGTATAAGCCTAAAGCAAATACCAAGTTATTTTAAGTTTTGTTTAAAAGATAGTTTATCAAGCCCTGCCAAAATCTTTTATGAATGGAGTAAATAAAGTATTTTTTCCAGGAGAAATATTTTTCATGACATTACAAAGTAGCATTTGTCAAATTGAAATCTATTTGAACTCCAGGGTTCAGCTTGTAAGAAACTCCCATGAGGGCAGTGCCTGTGGCTCAAAAGAGTAGGGTGCCGGCCCCATATGCCGGAGATGGCAGGTTCAAACCCAGCCCCAGCCAAAAACTGCAAAAAAAAAAAAGAGAGAGAGAGAGAAACCCCCATGAAAAACGCTAGTACTAAATTAACTAATATTGTCAGTATTAAAGAATAAAACAAATTATGGTGTAAGAACTTTCCCATCAGCACCATAAATTAACTTATATTCTTTTTTGAACAATTTTAGTATTTTCCCATATAATTTTCACTTGTGGATGAAGTCTTCTCTAAAAGATGGTTACTATTACTCCTTATCAGATATAGTTTTAATTGTATATTGTTTATGCTCCATCACTGAATTCTCAAATTAAATCAAAGCATTCTGAAGGTGTATCTTATGGGTTCCAATTCTTCTGGGTTTTCCAGTTCACAATGCTTACTTCTTGACAAAATGCCTTTTCAGTATGATTCAATTTATGTTTAAAAAAAAAAAATACAAAATTAAAATTGAAACTTTGATTTTTCATGTCTAATAAATATATAAAATTTAAATTTATGAATTAAATCTTGGATTTAGCAATTTAGAACCTATTCATGTGATTCAAATCAAATCGAACATTTGTAACATCGCTTTTGTATCAACAGGCACATTGGTAAATACACTAAGTCAGAACACTTGCTAGCAATTTTTCAGTTTGGAGATGGAAGCAGAACAAATGTAAATGAAACTAAACCAGTAAAAACATAGTTTCATGGGTACATTAACAAGTCAAATTATAACAATGCAGAGTATTCACATAGCATGAGATTAAGGTGTAATTTAAGTGTGGATTAAAATTTGGATATAATTAGGGTGATCAAAAATATCTACTTTTTAAAATAGATATATAAATCTATGGACTAGAATAGAGAATCTACAGATGAACCCAGCCACATATTGCCATTTGATCTTTGATAAGCATAACAAAAGCATGCACTGGGGAGAAGAATCCCTATTTCATAAATGGGAAACTGGTTAGCCACATGTAGAATACTGAAACTGGACTCACACCTCTCACCATTGACAAAAATTGATTCTCCCTGAATAAAAGATTTAAATTTAAGACACAAAACAATGAAAACTATAGAAGAGAGTGTGGTGAAATGCTTGATAATATTGACCTGGGAAAAGATTTTGTGAGGAAACACCGCTTCCCCCCTCCAGCAATTGCAGCAACATCAAAAATAAATAAATTGGATTTGATCAAGCTAAAAAGCTTCTGCACAGCTAAGGTACCACAAACAAAGCAAACAGCCTTCAGAATGGGAGGAGATTTTTGCATGTTATGAATCTGTCAAAGGCCTGATAACTACAATCTACAGAAAACTCAAATTAATCAATAAATAAAGAGTAAACAACCCCATTTATAAGTGGGCAAGAGACTTGAACAGAAACTTCTCTGAAAATGACAGACTAATGGCCAGTGTGACAGTTTTGAGAAGGTACAGGAATGTAAGATTTGATGGGTATTAAATATTTCAGTGTACCACAGACTTTATAGCTGTGTTGACAGGATAATGCCCAGTTCACTACCAAATAGAATCCCATGGTGAACAGTCTCCTTTAGTGGTAGGATCAAGTCAGGAACTTTTCCCCAAAATGTTAGCTACTGAAGCAGGCATGGCCTTTACCCAAACTCTGGGGTCCTCTCTGTGCTATCTCCTACCTGGAATTAACAAGTCTTCATTCAGCGTCTAGGTCTGCTATGGTAAGTTCAAGTACCATCAGAGCTTCCAGGTCATAAGGACCAATTAGCAGAAAGAAACCTAGGACTAGGTGCTAAACTTTCTTCTATTGTGGTCCCAAATTATAAATGGACAAAAGTTGGATCACCTCTTTAGTGGTCTAACATATAAAACATACAAATAATGTTGCATTTAAAATTTAGGTACATTTTACAAGGGGTAGCCTAGAAGGCCATAGATCCCTAGAAGGCCACTGACCCATTAGTGTCACATCAAATCTCTTTATTTTTACAGAATTCCATAGTCACGTATATGACTTACAAAGGCATCCAGGGTTGTTTTCACTTTGTGATCCTCTTGATGTTCTGTGGATTATGGATCAAAGTAAATGGTAACACGGCCCAGATCCCAGCAAACTCGACTGTAGACTAGAGTCAGAATGCTGACGTATCCCTGAGGCATGGCAATAAAGATTTAGGGGTTTTCTATCAAAGATAGCAAACTTTTGATGATACTTACAAACCTAAAAGGAAAAAATATATATTTTAGTAAGATCAAGAATTGCACCAAAATATACATTGATTTATTCTAGGAAGGACAAGAAAACTGCAACAGCCACCACAACTGGAGCCTCAACTGATTTTGTTTCCAATAATCCACCGCCATTCTTGCAGACCTATTGGATCACAAAAGCCACGCCAGCCTTTTAAATTAATCACTAAATATACCCCTGTCAGATAGCAATTTCCAGAGTTGTAGCACTTCTGTTCATTCTCTATTTTGGCAGTGAAGGAGAATGCCGAATGACCTCCGTTTGGCCTTTCCCAAAATAATAGTCCTTACTTTATAAATCAGGGAAACTGCATGGGGATTCAGGAAACTACCAGTTGCCTAAAATATCCATTTCAACAATTCACTCAGGATCTGAGAATATGACCCCAAGATATTTTGGAGGGTCCTACTGGGCCTACTGTGAAATAAACTCATGTCAGAACTCCATTTATCACCTGAGTTCCATAATGATCTCCAATTCTGACTGGCTGACTGCAGTGGAATTATAGGTCCCTAGGAATCAGTGGTAGCTTTGAGCCAATATCCAATATTTCCCGAGTTTAAGTGTTTCCCATTCCTCAGTGCACAAGTATTCAGGTTAACGACTGCCAGCCCCATTAGGAAAGACAAGGCAGAAGGTTCACAGTTTGCCTGTCTAGTGTGACAGCAGGCTCTTTCTGCATAGGTACTAGCTTCTCTTTCATTGGGTGATGCTGGGTCTGTGAACCCAAAATTCTCTAGCACATTGGCTCCAATGAGGCCTCTGTTCATCAGACCTAGAATAGCTTCGGTTAAATAAATCAAGACACACCTTAATTGGCTGTCTGTCTATTTCATTCCTGGGGATTCCATGATTAATTAACCACAGACAGATATTTCTGCTACTGAAGCCATTCCCTGATCCCGAGTGTAGCATCTGGCTATTAAAACAATACCCACTTTGCTTCAGACTGTTAACAGTCATCACCTGGGCCAGGCCTCAGCTGGCTTCTCACATCCCCACTGAGATCAGGAATACCACTTTTATTGTAGCTCCTCCACAAGCGTTCCCAGCCCAGAAAGAAGAGCCAGCAGAGCACTTTTAAATATTTGGGTAATTCCCTTTTTGCTCTATTTTTATTGGCAAGGGAGAGAAGTCTTTAGGGCTCTGGCAGGATATAGGGGTGAGACACATGATCCATTTAATCTACTTTCTTATCTCCCAGTCTTTAAATTCTTTCCTCTATGTTCTGCCAAGGACTTTCTGGCCTTTTATTTCACCAAAGGAGGCCAACAGTGGGTTCCTGTTTGCTTTAGCAAACCTAAAGAACTGTTAAAACTACAGCCAACTGCCTGAGTTAGTACACTGAATGCAGTATGTCTTGTGAATGAACCCATCATAATGAATGGAGCTCGTTTGTGTTCAGGAAAAAAAAAAAAAAAAAAAAAAGGAAATCTTAGATTTCCATACTATTTTAATATGGCTGCACATTAAAATACTATGGAGAGTTAAAAAAAAAAAAAAAAAAAAAAAAAAGTTGATCATATGCTCCACTCCCAAGCATTTAAATCAGAATCTCTAGGGTTAGACCAAGCATCTGCATACTTTTTAGACCTGCTTAAATGTGTTAATCCACAATGAGGTTTGAGAACCACACTATTGATTTTCTCATTCACTCCCAAGGTTTCTATGACACCTATATGGTATAACATATAATTGTAAATGCTTCTAAGATCTGTCTCTGAGCCTTAGCACCCCCCCAAACAATATTTCTCTCTTTACCTCTGCTCTCCAATTTTTCAAGTATCTGGAGACATACACAATATAAAACAGAGTATCAAATATTTTCACACTTACATGTGTCAAGAACTGTGCCACACTGAGAACAAATGAACCCATCCTGGTTCTTAACTTCTTTGAGTTTACATTTGATTGCCTATTGAGGGCTTCTTTTCTTTAAATTTCAATTAATATGAGAATACAAATTTCTAGATTACATTGTTCTCACTTCCAAGGTGAAGTTCCAGTTGTAAAAGAACCTCTCACCTAGGGACATCCCCACATTGTGCCCATTGGGTGAGATCCTGGCAAATGCCCTCCCTCCTCCTGCCAATCATCCCCCCTCCATGCCCTCCTGCCTCCTCCCTCTGCCCCCATGCTGGACTATATTTGTGTATTGTTTATACAAGTGGGTAGATATTAGCAATGCTGCTGTATACCTGCATGAGTAGACTACCACAAAAGGAATGGTCCAGCCCCAATTGTCACTAGTACCAGGTGAAGAAACCCTGAGGGTTTCTTTGTTGTGGGGACCTGTTCATGTGGTGTTCAGCAGCATTGCTAATATCTACCCACTGGATATCATTAACATCCTCTCTTCCCTTATAACAACCAAAATTAAGTCAGGACAGTGCCAAATGTCCCCTGGGAATTAAAATTTCTCTCAGTTGAGAACCATTCACTGTGGTCATCTCTAACTAAAGATTTCCCAAGAACCTACATTTTAACATCTTCCTTATTAAATATATTGGTTTTCCTTCTGTTGTTTCTAATCTTGAATGTTCTTGCCATTATCAATACTTTGCCAATTCAGAAATTTCTCTTGTGCTAGGCCTCTGCATTTCTTTCACAAATGTTTTATTTAAATCAAGATACAATGTTTCTGCTTTAGTTTGTCCATCTCTTTCAAATTTTTTGTTAAAGTTTGATTGCCAAAATAATGATATTGGGAGATGGGATCTCTGAAGACAGAGCCCTCATGAACGGATTAACAGTGCTGCTATCATAGGTGTGCTGTTATCAAGGGAGTGGGCTCCTGATGAAAGGATAAGTTTGGACCCCATTTTCTCTCTGTCTCACACACTTGCTTTCGACTTCTGTCCTTCTATCATGAGATGACCCTTGCCAAATTCAGGCACCATGTTCTTGGACTTTTCAGACTTCATAACTATGAGATATAAGTTTCCTTTCTTTATAAATTAGTCTGTGGCATTCTGTGATAGCAGCAGAAAATGGACTGAGATAGTTTCATAATGTTCTTGAATGTTATGCTTCCTGAGTGTCTTTTAAATTACAATAGCACCTTTTCCTCCATTTTTTTTTATTTTTTATTTTCTCATGCCATTGAGTGGATAACAAATTTGGGGCAGTTGTTCAGTTTTCTACTTGACATTCGGGATTTGCCTGATAGTTTCCTCTTGATGTCATTTAACTTGTTCCTCTATCCCTGTTTTTTCCTGTAAACTAGTACATTCAAAAGCTTGGTAGATTCAGGTCAAACCTTTTTGATGCTTTACTTTACATCACAGAACATTAGTTGACATTTAATGTCGGGGCATCTCATTTTTAGTTCTAAGGATTCCACCATTATAAAGCTGATAGTTTTGCATCTTGTGAATATCTATTTTGCCATACACTTTTGTCTAATAGTTTAAGCATATCTTGATAATGATTGCCTAAGTCAATTATTTCTTTATAGGAGTTATAAAATGGTCATTTTCTGGAGGTTCATTTTTGACACAACCGATTTGAGATGACAATTACACATCCAGAGTGGATATATCACTTAGTAGTTAGGTAAGAAAGTATGAAGGTCAGGGCTAAGAAGATAAATTAGGATGTTGTCAGCAAATTTAATTTAATAATTAATTTATTATTAAATTAATAATTTAATTTAATAAAATAACATTTAATTTAATTTAATAACATTTAATAACCATAGACTGGATGGGATTACTAAAGGGAGAGGATAGATAGTTCGGTAGTGATCACTGAGTCACCTTCACTGTTACAGCCACATGAAAAGGAGGGCTGAAGAGAGTTCTGAGAAGGCAGCATCTGCCTCCTTAATATCATTCCTTTTAACTTTTTCATCATCTCTGGAATGTGGGAATCATATTCTATTAATCTTATGGCCCATTGTCTTTTCTCTTCCAATAATTCACCCTCCACAGAATTATCAGATGAATTTTTCTAAAAGTTAAGTCCATTAGATTCATTCCCAGATTAAATCCTTTTAATGGCTTTGTATTGCCAGTGGGATAACATGCCAATGCTAGTGTCCATATGAAGTTCCCTCTGAGTGTTTCCTCCCCTGCTGCTTAGCCTCACATCTTGCTATGGCCTGTCCCTTACCTGTAAGCACCTCATGGAAGTTTCCCCAACATTCCAAACTCTCCAATGTTTCTGTAACTTTTATTCAGCTTCTTTGCAGAAGAATTTGTTTTACTGTAAAAACACTTAACCTGCATTTTAGAACTGAGCTAAAATCTTTTCTGAACCCAATGAGATGGAATTGATCACTATTGCCATATCCCTACAGTAGTGTGTGTGTCTCAAGATGTGGTCATAATGCACTGTTCTACAAGCTGAGTACCAATGTGATCACTTATGGTTTTGTTTTTTCAATTAATTACCTAGGGTAGACCTTAAGTACTATATTACAAAAAAAAGGCATTTTCCTTTTTGCTCCTTCCTCCCAACCAAGATGTATACAATCTAAAAAGGATGGTGCATCCTAAAAAGGATATTTACTGTGGTAGTCATTAAAGCATTTACTCACTATTTTGGTTCTCTTACGCACAGAGTAGGTATATATATTTTCTGCCCCCTCAAAGAAAGCAGTGGCTACAATGCTTGCTTTGGCCAGTGCATTGCAAGTAGATGATATGTTTCACTTCTCTGCAAAAGTCTTTAGGCCCAATACTTGATTTGCCCTCTGCTGCACAGGATGTGGAGTCATCAATCAGGGCCCCTATGTGATCAGCCTTTCAAGATATGCTGGAATGTCGCATGAACAAGAAATATAATTTTTTGTATTAAGTAACCAAGATTTTAGAATTGTTTGTTGGCACAGGACAATGTAGCCAATCCTAGCTGACATATGCACCAAGTAGAGACAACCTGGAGTCTGATGCCTGTAGCAAGTAAGGCTTCTAATCAAGCCTGACTGCAGAAGAGTCTTCATACACATCCCTATAGAGCTGGGTTTCTCAACCTAGGTACATTTGCCACTTTGTTCTTGGGGATCCTTTGTTGAGGGAGGCCAATCTATGCATTGCGTGATGTTTAGTGACATCCTTGGCTTCTATCCAGTAGACAGTGATAGTACCCACATGTACACAAGTTGTGATAACCAAAACATCTCCCAGCATTACCCAATAATCTCATAGCAGTCAATGTTATACTACGTGAAAACCATTGCTTTAGGAGATACAGGTCTATTGCTGAGATAACACTTTACTCAGGCTGCTATAGATCTTTGAAAGAGCACTATCACTCTTGTCAGTGCTGATATCTGCATATGTGCCTTTGATTGGGTTCCTAGAGTCATAGTTCTTCCAGGCCACGGGCCCAAAGTACCTCCTCACCACCTCAGACATCCCAGGATCATGGGATTAATGCTGGTTCAGATGTCTGCTTTTTGAGATCCTATATGCACTCTCTACTACCCTTGGATAAGCATATCATCAGGGATAGGGTAGCTATTAACTTTGACGCTGACAAAAGTATATTACACACACACACACACACACACACACACACACATATATGTCTTCTTTTCAGGAAAGTAGAAGTGTCAAGCCCTTTTTTGGATTAGCTAACTGGATAACTGGATGAGTTCCCAGAGAAAGTATGTATATACCTTTGGAAAGGGGAACTAAGAACAAGACCTCAGAGTAACTTAGCCTTTGTAGACATCTTTCTCAACAGGAAAGAAAAAAATGTTACAAGTTTAATTACTGGTAGGACAATGATAATAATTATTATTAACATTGCTAACATCTTTTAAGAGCTATGTTCTAGGCCATGCTACATATATATCATTATTCCTTACAAGAATCCTAATGGTATATATTTTGTTATTCCATATTTTATAGGTAAGGAAACAGGGGCACAGAAAAGTTATGTCATTTGTCTGAAGTTATACACTAGTATATGTGTATAACTTAAATCCATTCATTTTGACTCCTAAAACATCCCCCCATAATAGTTATATTAAAAATATAATCAAGTGAGAGTTCCACTTCTGGAAAACAAAGCAGGAAGACCTGTTGGAGACCATTCTCCAGTGAAACAATCGCAAGTGGCTAAAATTATTTTTTAAAAAAATTTCATGTCATCAGAAATTGTCTTAAAGGGACATAGTTTTTTCTTAAAGGAAGAAACAGTTAGTTATTCAAGAAAATTTTCTAAATCTCAATAATGATGGTATGTGTGTCACTTGAGCCATGGCCCACTTTCCCTCTCTTCCCTCAGTTCACATTCAAGGGATTTTATACATTGTTGGAAGAGCAGCACAATAGCATTTCTTATCCCTTCTAGCTGCAAGTTGCTGAGGCTAAATACCAGTGAGTAAAGCTTTTAGAAGACTCCCTGTCTCCATCCAGTTCCTCGTGTAAGGTAGACACTCTACTCTAGGCACAGCGTGGTAGACTGCTGGGGTCTTTGATCTCCCACCCCACCTTGCTTGTAGTGTGGAGGTCCCATTCCGGGGGCTAATGGCTGAAAAGAAGATATACTAATAGCCAATAAATACATGAAAAGATACTTAATGTCATTAGCCATAGTGGAAATACAAATAAACCATAATCAGATATCACTTCACACAAAGTAAGATAACTACAACCAAATAGGGATGTAATAACAAGTGTTGGGGAGAACGGAGAGAACTCAGAACCCTCATACACTGCTGGCAAGAATGTAAAAGGAAACAGCATTTTGGAAAACAGGACAGCAATTCTTTAAAAGATTAAATATCTTTAGAATTGACATATAACCAGTAATTCCACTCTAGGCATATATTCAGAAACTATGGAAGCATAGCCACATAAATCTCACATATGAATATTCATAGCAGTATTATACTTTTTTTTTCATTCTGCTTTCATCTTTGGAATCAGTGTTATTCTTAAAATCCAAAAAGTGGAAATAAATGTTGATCACCTGATAAATGGGTAAATAAATGAAATGTGGCATATCCATACAATGAAGTAATATTTAATCATAATTGCAGTACTGGTAGACTCCATAGCAGGGGTCCTCAAGCTACGGCCCGCAGGCCACATGCAGCCCACCAAGGACATTTATCAAGCCCGCCAGGTGTTTTTGCCACAGCTGCCTGTCATGCTTAGCAGCTGACTCATCCTGGCCCACATGGTATTTTTGATGCCTTGCCTGTCCTGCTTAGCAGCCCACTTGTCCTGGCCCGCAGTGCACATGTGTGGAATGTGCCCCACACTCTCTGACTCCCCTACTAATTTCTGTCTCTCGACTCCTCCTCTCAGTCTCTGGTGTAATCAGAGGGGTCACCTGGTTGCCTGCTGCTACCTAAGGACCAAGGTAAGAACAAGTTAGGATTTATTTCTTTATTTTTTGAAGTTAGGAGGTCTATTATTTTTTATTTTGCAGTTAGTAGGGTGTTTTTTTGCGGTTAAGGGGGTCTTTTTTTCTGAAGTTAGGAGGTCTTTTTCATGTGCAGATGGGGGCACCTTTTTTTTTGAAGTTAGAAGAGCCCTTTTTTTGAAGTTAGGAGAGCCTTTTTTTTTTTTTTTAAGTTGGTTAGTTGGGTGGGGGTGGTTTCTAGGGGGGTTGCATCACAGTGATAACACAAATAGTCAGCGCTCAGTGCTAATGCAAATAGTCAGTACTCAGTGGTAATGATAATTGTAAGTGCTCAGTGTTAATGCAAATTTTCAGCAGTCGGTGTTATCACAAATGGTCAGTGATCAGTGTTAATGCAAATGGTCAGTGCTCAGTGTTATCACATGGGGACCCCAAACTGGTAATGTGCCTAGAGCCCCATGGGGAATTAATCCGGCTCTGCAGACAGCCAAGGAGTAGGAAACCCAATTTAATTGCCAATAAGTGCATTTATATTCTGATTGCTATTCAGTTGTGTATGATGTTGTATGTTGTGTGCTGTATAAGCCCCGGTTCACTCTGTTGTGCTCTCTGAGCAGCATACAAGCATACAAGTATATGGCTGATCTCGCATTAGATTTGGAAGAAAAAAAGCATACATATCTTGTTTTCTGCAGTGGAATCTGATCGCATGGATCTTCTCACGCATTCGATCAGATTCCTGTGCGAGTTCACAGATCGCAGAGCAGTTCACATCGGGTAGTGTGAACTTTAAAGGTGGTGGAGGAACCGGTTCTGTAATCATGCTTATTCCCATACTGCACCAGTGTGACCCTGAGGTAAAAGCAGAGTTCCACCATATGGGCACTGGCAAGGCTGAAGTGATGTGGACTGGCAAGGCTGCATTGCTGGACACTGATCAGACTGCATTGATGGGCACTGATCAGACTGCATTGATGAGCAGTGCAGTCTATATGTCTCTGTGTGGGCAAAGTTTTTGCTGGTATATTGTTTTTGGAGTGCTGTAAATATATATTGGTATTTTACTAATAGCAATTTGGAATCCCTAGAAAACAATATCAAGAAAGAGAAAAATTGACTCAGAGTGTAGGATATTCAAAGAACAGTGGACTTATGATTACTTTTTCATGCAGCACAAGGAAAGAGCTGTGTATTTGATAAGAGCTGTGTGCCAGAATATAGTGTCTGTGTTGAAAAAATACAATTTGTGCCGACACTATCAAACTCAACATAAAGATAAATGTGATTGTTTGGTCAGAAAAGTGAGAAAAGAGAAAATATTAAAGCTGAAATATACATTGACAACTCAGCAAAATACTTTTGTGAAGTGGAAACAGCTAAATACTTCACCATTGTGAGAAAGTTTTCAAGTTGCCAAGCTAATAGTGTGCACTAGCAGACCATTCATGGAGGGAGAATTTGTTAAAGAATGCCTTCTTTCTGTTGCCAAAGAGATGTGTCCAGAGAAGGCCAATTTATTTAGTACAGTGAGTCTTTCAGGACCCTCAATTACACGAAGGATTGAAGAAATGGGAGAGAATCTGCATCACCATTTGCAAAACTCCGCAAAAAAAGTTGCTATTTTTCCTTGCCACTGGATGAAAGTAATGATGTTTGTGATTCTGCACAACTTCTTATTTTTATTTGTGAGATGAATGACTATTTCAAAGTCACAGAAGCTGCACTGCAAAGCATCAAAAGAACAACTACAGGAGAGGATATCTATGAAAAGGTTTGCCAAACTGAATAGTTTGGAGCTGAACTGGGCAAAACTAGCCAGTGTGACAAGTGATGGTGCTCCTAAAATGGTGGGGGTCTAAGAAAGGAGTAATTGCTTGCATTAACCAAGAGATGGACAAACATAACCTTTCTCATCCAATA
>CAUYPK010107106.1:0-25946 GCA_963574355.1 Loris lydekkerianus
TGTGTTTAATATATTATTGTTAAAATTATATGCTTTTATGTGAGTGTTTGTCTGTTTTGGCAGGTCACTGCGTGGTGTGGCTCTCTGACTCTCACAGTTTAAAATTTTGGCTCTTTGTGTCGAACTTGTTCGCCACCCCTGGTCTATACTCTACTTAAATTTAATTTTGTGACCAGTATTAGGAGAAAGGTAAGTTTTATTTTTTTCCATAGCAAAATATAGTATCCTACTCCATTTTTTATATTTTAAATTTGTCTAATTCATATTCAAGTGTAAGATCCATTGTGACTTAGTTATTACATAACTGCTTACAAAGGAATCGATGCAAAATATCTCACATGAGAAAAGAATCTGCTTTAAAACAAAACTAAGCACACAATGTCATTAGCAGCTCTCATTAACCTTGACCAACATCAGATGCCTAAATACTATGTTTGATGGTATTATAATTTCTACAGAACAAAAGTTTTTTGTTGATGGTCTCATTGTATTTGATTAAATTTCCATCTGAAATACATGACAAGGAGCACTGGCACCACGGGTGACCTCAGCAAGCACCATGCTTATCTGAGCCCTGCAGAGCCAGGTCTCGAGTCCCACATCATGAACCAGACAAGCTCACCTGCGCAGCTGCGGACTGACAGGAAGATGACGATGACGACGAGACAACAGGAATGTCAGACTGTACAGCGGCCACAGTGGTAGCGGGTGTGAAAATCAGCTGTACAGACAGAAAACCAAAAAAATACCCTAAGACAAAAAGAACACATCCCACACACAATGTATAGCAGGCGAGAGAGACTGAAATCTGACAGAAAGACAACGCAGTTAGGACTGTCTCTTAAGCAAAAGATTTTACACGACGAAGAAGTTTCTGATAATAAAGAACTAAAAAAAAAAAAATCAGAAACATTTTTGAAACAGCTCATGATTCTGATGAGTAGAAAAATAAATCCGCGCTCAAAAAAGAAAATATATTTTGGCAAAATAAAATCCTCAGACCAAACTGTGTCCCAAATAAACTATTATACTTAAATTTTTCCTAGCTCCACAGGATCCTACTGTAGTAGGATTCCCAAAACTGAAAGCACAGTCACTATTTTGGGACACAAATTAAATTTCAGTAGAAAACATAAAAAGAAACACCAAAAAGCCTTTCAGTCTCCTTTACCATAGGATGACTACGTCACATAATACTCTACGTTATTTCACTCAGCTACAAAGCATCTACGGGACACACCCGGGATGCTCTTGATTTTAAAAATATTTGTAAAGAAATACTCATCCTTATACTAAAACATGTCAAAATTGAACAAGAAAAGAGCGTGCAAAAAAAGGTTCACAACCAAAAAAAACACAGACTTACTCATAACTTTCAATTTCTTTTTCCATAGTGAAACAAATGCCATTAATTTCTAAGGCAATGCAATCCACTCAGATTATCCAAATCAACTTAGTATACTGTGTTTCAAAGAACATGTCAATACTCTATTTCAAAATTATATCAAGTATTCAGTTCCTCGTTGATTACCTTAATGGTAAAATGATCAACTCAGTGATCCTTATTAATTTTTTTCCACAAAAACCAGAATTGAAATACTCTTTTAAACTTTTGTTCTTCATTAAATAGGCAAATTCAATAACAAAATATAGTCAGCTTTCTGGGAGTTCAAATATGAATTGAAAAAAAATTAGGGGGAAAAAATAGATGACTGTGTCTGTACTGAACATGTATAGATGTTTTGGGGCATTATTCCCTAAACAATACAGTGTAACAACTACTTAAACAGCATTTGCCTTATCAAAGGTACTATAAGCAACGAAGAGATGATTTATTTTTTATTTTTATTTTTATTTTTTGGCTTTTTTATTTTATTTCGTTGCTTTATTTTTTATTTCTTCTTCTTCTTTGTTTTTTTTTTTTTGTTGAGACAGGGTCCCACCCTATGCCCCTGAGCAGAGTGCAGTGGGTGTGGTAGCTCACCACAACCTCAGACTCGGGCTGCGGGCACCCCGCTGTCTCAGCCTCCGGAAGCCGCAGGGATTACAGGCGCTTGCTGCTGCGCCCGGCTGGGTTTTTCCATTTTTTTCATGAGTCGGGGTCTCACTGTCACTCAGGCGAGTCTCGAACTCCTGAGCTCAAGCAATTCTGCCACCTCAGCCTCCAACAGTGTTGGGATTACAGGCGTGAGCCACCGCGCCCGGCACGAAGAGATGATTTAAAGCGTACACAAGGATGTGCATAAATTCCATATGCATGTAAGATGGTATAAGCAACAACTTATAAGAGATTTGTGCATCTTTGGACTTGGGTGTCCACGGTGTGCCTGCACGTGTGTTCTGGAACACCCCTCCCCCCCATGGACGTGGGAGGACAGCTGCCATTATTGTCATGAAAAGGTGATTTCTAACACAAACACCCTGAAAGCACTGGGCCTGAAGAGAAGCTATTCCACCTAACTGTGACCACCTGAAACGGGTTTTAGATGTCCCAAATGGAACAACAGCAACCATTTTAAAGGGTTCGACCTCATTTTTAAAGCATATTACTAAATATGATAACATAACAGAAAAAAATCCAGAACTATGATAATGTCTATTGAATAATCTGTGAAAAAGAGGTGAGTCATGTCATTATTTCCCATTATAAATATGACTAGAAACTTTCTTGGTAATGTTAGAGAGCTGGGGATCCAGACACACGTGTATCTTCAGTTCCCTGGACAAGCAAGAATGTAAGTCAATTTACGTTAGGGACAAAGCTTGTCTACCTTCCTATGAAGATATCAAATAAAATAAATGTCAGCCAATTTCTACATTCCTTAAAGAAGCTCAACAATTAATTAGTTAGCAGTTTCCCAAACACATGTACAGAGCAAGCGAAGTAACATTATGAGCATAAGAATACAAACAACTGTACAGCCCTTGAGATGTGAATGACTAAAGCGAAAAACCATCTGAGAAATTATCAGGGATTCCAATCCAGAATTCAGAAGAACCCAGGATATAAATTTTAACTTACAGTTAACTAAATTTTTAACACTTCTACTTCATCAAATCTAACTTATCACATATTATACAATGAATTTATGTACCGCTGTAAGCACCAATTACAAGATGCCATTAATTATAAAATGCATCCTAATTTCAGTTTAAAATGTAAAAAAATTTTTGAAGTAGATGAAATTTAATATTAAAATATTCACTTACAGACTCTCTATTAGTTTCCCAATGTTTAAAAATTACTATTTGATACCAAGAAGCCCTATTAAAAGAATTTTTGTAAATGTAACAACAGCTAAGCACATACACACAAAATAAAACATTTCTTAAATATTAATAATGCCTCTTATTTAATCAAGACAGTTTGTTCTCTCAAATCCTTAAACACTAAAAAATTTTAGTAGCTATCTCTTACCATTTGAGCTCGGAGATACATTTGAGCTTGGCTTGCCGTGAGGGTGGGGGAGGTACTCCCTAGTAACATAGTCTGCTGGGTAATACTGCCGCTGGTAGAACTGGAAGCTTGGGAACGGCTTATTAACTGTGCAGGTGTAGGAGAAGTGGAGAGGTTGATCTAAGGAAGAAAACATATTAGGTCACAGGCTTCCATGTTACTAAGCTTCACACCAGGCTGCAGGTTGTCCACCCAGGTACAGAGCGTGCTAAGGAACCCAAAGGACATGCCTTTGTCTTTGACACTGTGAACTTCAGGGCAATTATCTGCACACATGCAAACGATAGCATGGACTGGTGAGTAGAACGGTTTTTAAGGCTATCCACAATGTGTTTCAGGAAGATTTCCAGTATCTTAAAATATCATTTCCATTGCCTCCAAAAAAGTAGAGCCCATGCTCACTTTGGCAGCATATATAATAAAATTGGAATGAGAAGATCAGGATGGCCCCTGCGCAAAGATGACATGCATCTTCATGAAGCATTCCATATTTTTAAGAGGATTTTGAATATTTCCAACACTCGAACATTTATCTTTTTATTAAGACAATTTGTTCTAAAATATTTTGGTAGATCATCTCTTAACATTTGAGCTCAGAGAAAGATTTGAGCTTGGCTTGCTGTGAGGGTGGGGGAGGCACTCCCTAGTAACTAACTACCCCAATCTGATCATTACATAATATATGGGTAGTGAAGTCACGCTATACCCCTAAATATGGATGATTATTTATCAATTAAGAATTATAATAAAAAATAGAGCTAATGTTTCACTGTATTCCACATAATGGTTAAAATATTCTAACCAATGGCTTACACTACTTTGTTATTCTATCACTTTTTTGGAAAAAGGGTCTCATTCTGAAGCACCAGCTGGAGTCCAGTGACATCATATCTCACTTCAACCTCAAACTCCTGGCCTCAAGTGATCCTCCTGCCGCAGCCTCCCAAGAGCCACCACATCTAGCTAACATTCTGTCATATTCTGAAAAGTTTGTGAACAAAACTTAAAGAACAGGTAATTTATCCACATATAAAGACATACTTTTAACATATAATTAAAGTTCTGACCTAAAAGCACTCACAGAAGAAAATGTAGTTGCTACTTATCAAACAGATGGAAAAATCGTAAATACTGGCCACAAATTTAAATTATAAATGTAACTTTAAACTGCTGTTAACAAATAAACTAGGCCAGATACAGAGGCACAGGTGTTTGAGGCTGCAGTGTGCTATGAGCACGCCACTGCACTCTAGCCAAGGCAAGAGAGTGAGACCCTGTCTCAATAGGAAATATGAACTAGGGCACAGTTGATCCCTAAAAGGATATGTACAAAACCAGTAATTGGTTGTATTGTCTATAAAAAGAATCTGGAGTGGAGTGGGTAGAGAAACAGGAAAAAGGAAAAGCATATCCCTTTTTAAAAAATCTTTCCCCGATGTACTCGCTTCTAATATGAAGTCAGTAGATGATCTAACACAAGGTGAGGGTTGGGGGAATGAGGGAAGGGGGTCACGGTGTGTGGCACACCTCTTTGGGGGCCGGACACAATTACAAGAGGTACTTTACTTATCAAACAATCAGTGTAACCTAAGTCTTTGTACCCTCAAAGACTAAAAACAATTAAAAAAAAATCTTGCCAATTTCTGGTCACATGCATGTATTATCTATTTAAAAATAATTTTTTGTGACTTGTGTGGTGGCACTGCCAACACCCAGGACATAAACATTTTTTAAGAGAGAATTTAATATGACCTCAAATCCTTTTTGCAGAACAAAACAGAATAAAATTAAGAAACAGTAAAAATCATTAGACTTCTGATTCAAGCAGAGGGCAAACTAGGCTAATACATTTATGTGCCCAAATTTACTCCCTAGAACGCCAGTGCCCAAACATACTCCCTAGAATGCTAGATCTATATTGAAAATGAGAATATACAGCTGAACTCAAAAGGGGGTTGGGGAGAGGGAAATTCTCAGGTGCCAGAAAGGGAGAAACTCAAAGCATAAATAAGCTCCATTTGACTCCAAGGCAGACAAGAGGCGTATACTAGACCTAGTACAGACAAGACCCAACTATGAGCCTATTTCAGGAGAGGGCTGTTAAGTGAAATCCTTACTTTGACCTAAGATCCTAAACAGGCTACTCAATATAAGATAAGGGAGCTGGAACAGCTCCACCCACATACCCTGAAGAGCGGAAAGGAGCCTGCATCTACCAGGCTACCCCTGGATGGGGTTGGGGAGGTCCCTATGAGAAATGAAACTCCAAACCCTTATCAAGGAGATACAGATCCAGTTTTTTCTTTTTCTCTCTCTCTCTTTTTTTTTTTTTTTTTTTTTTTTGAGATAGGGTGCTGCTCTATCACCCAAGCTGGAATGCAGTAACATGATCATAGCTCACTGCAGCCTCAAACTCCTGGGCTTACGGGACCCTCCTGCCTCAGCCTTCTGAGTAGCTGGGACTACGGGTGTGTACCACCATGCGCCCTGCTAAGCTTTTGTTTTTTCTAAAGATGCTGCTCATATTTTTTCACCATGTTGCTCAGGCTGGTCTCAAACTTCTGGCATCAAGTAATCCTCCTGCCTCACCCTCCCAAAGTGGTGGGACTGCAGTTGAAGGCCACAGTGCCTGCCCTAGAGTCCAGATTTATGCTCCCTGTGTGGTTCTATAATCCATCCCAGGGCATCTGAACTGGGCCAGGCATTTGTTAAGATGTATATTTATTGTGGGAAGCTAAGTAAAGGTTACATAAGTAGACTGCTCTACCATTTTCATAACTCCCTATGAGTCTATAATTTTTAAAAAGTTTTAAAACTGCATAATACACAAGAGTTGGTTATCTAACCCTTTAAGTTTATATGTATCTTTTAAGTATCCATAATTTTAGTAAAATATATAAATCTATAATTCAATACATAAATACCATACAGAATTTTTTAGTCGGGTATGGTGGCTCACACCTGTAATCCCAGCACTCTGGAGGTCAAGGTGAGTGGACTGCTTGAGCTCACGAGTTCAAAATCAGTTTAAGCAAGAGTAAGACTTCATCTCTTAAAAAAATAGAAAAACCGAGACAAGATCACTTGAGCCCAAGAGTTGGAGGTTTCTGTGAGCTATGACACTGCGGCACTCTACCCAGGGCAACAGCTTGAAACTCTTGTCGTTAAAAAAAAAAAAAAAAAAGGTGGCACCTGTGGCTCAAGTGGGTAGGGTGCCGGCCCCATATACTGAGGGTGGCAGGTTCAAACACAGCCCCGGCCAAACTGCACCAAAAAAATAGCCAGGCGTTGTGGCGGGCACCTGTAGTCCCAGCTACTCAGAAGGCTGAGGCAAGAGAATCACCTAAGCCCAAGAGTTGGAGGTTGCTGTGAGCTGTGATGCCACAGAACCCTACCAAGGGTGATAAATAGAGACTCTGTCTCTACAGGAAAAAAAAGGGCGGTGCTTGTGGCTCAGTGAGTAGGGTGCCGCCCCCATATATCGAGGGTGGCAGGTTTGAACCTGGCCACGACCAAACTGCACCAAAAAAATGCCGGGAGTTGTGGCGGGTGTAGTCCCAGCCACTCAGGAGGCTGAGGCAAGAGGTTCGCCTAAGCCCAAGAGCTGGAGGGTGCTAAGAGCTGTCACGCCACAGCACTCTACCGAGGGTGACAAAGTGAGACTCTGTCTCAAAAAAAAAAAAAAAAAACAATAAAATTAAGGAATTTTTCTGCAACCCAGATCTTACTGGTAACACAACACTGAAACCCCATCAGCAGCAGCAACTCTGAGACAAACTCAGGGGATTCTTTTCAGACCACTCCTCTAAGTCTTCAGCAGGTCTTCTCTCTGACCACCCCCAAAATGATCATGCTTCATCCATAACACTTTTCTTAAATTTCTATTATTATATTTTTTTCCAGACAGAGTCTCACGGTGTTACCCTGGGTAGAGTGCTGTGGTAACACAGCTCACAGCTGCCTCCAACTCCTGGGCTCAAGGGACCCTCTTGCCCTGTCCTCCAAGTAGCTGGGACTACACATGCCTGCCACAATGCCCAGCTAGTTTTCTATTTTTAGGAGAGATGGGATCTCACTCTTGCTCAGGCTGGTCTCGAACTCCTGAGCTCAAGGGACCCTATCACCTTGGCCTCCCAGAGTGTTGGGACTACAGGCTTGAGCCACTGCAGCCAGCTTCAATTCTTGACTATAAACTCTTCTTTGGAACTCCAATTCCAAATACCTACAACACACTTCTGGATACTCAACATACTTAAGCAGTGATTATAGCTCTGGCATTTTTTGAAATGCCCTCAATACAGATCCAGAAATCACCCTGATTCTCCTTCTCTCACACACACACAGTCCCAGGTCTTACTGTTTCTACACCTTCCAGTCTGCTGGTTTCCACTTTGATTTTTAACGCACTGAGCTACGAGCACCACCTGATCCCTCTCCTTGGAATCTTGCCTCCTCCTACTTGCTAGATAATCTTTCCCTGATTTTATTAATATTAATTATATCAATTACCCATTTAAGAATCTTCTAGTTAAAGTGCGACACCCCCTCCCACCCTTCAGGTAAGCCATGCCAGCTACCTGCATGTCATGAGGTCCCAGTGATCCATGGCACAGGCATTGGTGCTGACCCCACTGAGCCCCTCCCTACCCATCTGCCTAATGGATGACCCCTTCTCTAGGAGGTTTTTCCAGGCATTCCTATAACCCAAAGTAAAACCATTTCCCCTTCTTTTTGCCGAATTGTTATCGCCCATACACTTTTAGCATGTATCTCTCTCATCCTTCTAAACAGTAATTTCTTTAAGTGTAGGGACCGTGTGTTACTCCCTCTTTATACATCCAATATCTATGAAACTGCCTCATTCAATAAAAGTTTTTTAAGTTAATGCATGTAGTGTTAAGATAATTCATAGTGGCTCGGTGCCCATAGCTCAGCAATTAGGGCGCCAGTCACATACACGGAGGCTGGCTGGTTCGAACCCAGCCCAGGCCTGCCAAACAATGACGACAACAAAAAAAAAATTTTTGTTGGTTGTTGTGCTGGGTGCCTGTAGTCCCAGCTGGGTGTTGTGCTGGGCGCCTGTAGTCCCAGCTACTTGGGAGACTGAGGCAAGAGAATCATTTAAGCCCAGGAGTTTTGAGGTTTCTGTGAGCTATGACACTATGGCACTGTACGGAGAGCAACACAGTGAGACTCCAGTCTCAAAACAAACAAAAAGATAATTCAGAGTTTTCATGTAATATTTAAACTCAGAGAATAAGACAGAGAGGAAAACACAGTTTGTTGCAGCACCTGACACAGCAGGGCACGCGTGCAGGGAGGTTGTGACAGCGCAACTCCTGTTTGTGATGTGCTGCATAATCAATTATTAATAAGCCCCTCAAAAAACTTAATGTTCCCATACCATCTACATAGGGACATTATGGATACTCCTTGCTCCAAAGATTAAACCATGTACGGGGCGGTGCCTGTGGCTCAGTGAGTAGGGCGCCAGCCCTCTATACCGAGAGTGGGGGGGTTCCAACCTGGCCCCGACCAAACTGCAACAAAAAAATAGATAGGCGTTGTAGTGGGCGCCTGTAGTCTCAGCTACTCGGGAGGCTGAGGCAAGAGAATCACTTAAGCCCGAGACTTGTAGGTTGCTGTGAGCTGTGATGCCACAGTACTCTACTGAGGGTGACAAAGTGAGACTCTGTCTCCAAAAAAACAAAGATTAAACCTTGTAGCAAGGTAAAACTGAACCCAGTTCTCAGACTCACGTGTGATAGTATGCAAGATACTTTTTTTTTTTTTTAATATCCTGCTTTCTCCCTAATTTTGGTCACTATGCAATAATAATGCCTTAGCACTTTTTTTCAGTTGGCAATTCTTTTTTTTTTTTTTTTTTTTTTGAGACAGAGCCTCAAGCTGTCACCCTGGGTAAAGTGCCATGGCATCACAGCTCACAGTAACTGCCAACTCCTGGGCTTAAGCAAGTTTCTTGCCTCAGCCTCCCAAGTAGCTGGGACTACAGGAGCCTGCCACACACCTGGCTATTTTTTGGTTGTAGTTGTCACTGTTGTTTGGCAGGCCCGGGCTGGATTCGAACCCCCCAGCTCTGGTGTTTGTGGCTAGCGCTTTAGCCGCTTGAGCTACAGGTGCTGAGCCTCAGTTACCAATTCTTTTGAAAAACATTAAGAAAGAAAGAAGTAAATCCACATTTACAGGCACAAGACACATTACCGGGTGAGGGCTCCCTATAGCTTTGACTCAAACTGTACAAAAGCAATTCATGTGAACAGAACATTTGTACCTCCATAATATTCTGAATTTTTTAAAGACACTCCTAATAAAGATATCTACACAAAGCCTTCCTTAAAGCTGACTGGCTACTAACGAAAATGCCTAGGAGTGCCTCTTAAGGAAGCAGAGCACTCATTATGAATATAAACAGAATGCTTTTCTTTGTCTAAAAAAAGAAAAGAGGAAGAAGGCTGAACAGTAACTTCCTGGCCACCTGTATTCTATTAATACTTTGCCTAAGTTGTGAGGTCAAAGAACAAGTGTCACGTCTGCTTTAAGTTCCACATAAAAAGCACTATTTCAGGCATCTGTCTACTCTCACACACACACACACACACACACACACACACACACACCCAGGGCCAAGAGATCAGTAGTCACCTGGGCAAGAAATCTCTCTTCAGCTGGTCTAAGAAAGTCCCTTCCAGCTCAGTGGCTCACCCTGTATTCCCAGCACTCTAGGAGGCCAAGGTGGGAGGATTGTTGGAGCTCACCAGTTTGAGACCAGCCTGAGCAAAAAGCAAGACCCCGTCTCTACTAAAAAAAATTAAAAAACTGAGGCAAGTCAATCACTTGAGCCCAAGAGTTGGAGGTTGCGCAAGCTATGATGCCACAGCACTCTACCCAGGTCTACAGCTTGAGACTCGGTCTCAAAAACACAAAAAAAGTCCCTTCCCCGGGCAGCGCCTGTGGCTCAATGAGTAGGGTGCCAACCCCATATACTGAGGGTGGTGGGTTCAAACCCGGCCCTGGCCAAACTGCAACAAAAAATGGCCAGGCGTTCGGGCGGGTGCCTGTAGTTCCAGCTACTTGGGAGGCTGAGGCAGGAGGATCCCCTAAGCCCAGGAGCTGGAGGTTGCTGTGTCCTGTGATGCCATGGCACTCTACCAAGGGTGACAAAGTGAGACTCTGTCGCTACAAAAAAAAAAAAAAAGTCCCTTTCTCTCCACAACTATAAGGCATTCTCCCACCCACCATGCCCCAGTCCATCCCCACCTACATAGTGAACAATCCTTAAAACTCAACTGTTCTAATCAGCTTTTCCAGGTTTTCCTTTTCTGTCTTCTGCTCTGCTGACCTAAACCAGATGCCTTTCCCAGTTTCCACTACTCTGCCAGTTCCATCTGTCACTCCTGATTCCCCCACATTAAAGCCTTGGTGATCTTGTCACCTCATACCTTAAGCCCCGCTACACAAGGCAATTCACTCACTAAACCCTATTACTATAAACTCTCTCCACACTGGCACTAATTCTAGGAGTCAGAAGACCAGGTATGCCAGAAAAAGCCACTTTACTCCCAACTACCTTAGTGTCCCCAAAAGGAAGTTGCAGAGGGTCTCTGGCCCAGAATACTCCCCTCAGCCAAAGCCGACTCCAGAGCTGCCTCCAGCGTGTGACTGGTCAGAATTAATCAGGTATATCATACACAGAGAACTACTTCAGACATTAAAAGGATGATATATATCTGTATTCAATGGTATTAAAATATGTTCAGTGTTGAAAAACTAACTGGGCACAGTGGCTAATGCCTACAATCCCAGAACCCTGGGAGGCCAATGAAAGTGGATTGCCTGAGCTCAGGCGTTTGAGATTTGCCTGCCTAACAGTGAGATCCCATCTCTACTACAAATAGAAAAAGTAGCCAGGGTTGACGCCTGTAGCACAGTGGTTACAACGTCAGCCATATACACTAAGGCTGGTGGGTTCGAACCCAGCCCAGGCCAACTAAACAACGACAACTACAACAAAAAAATAGCCATGCATTGTGGTGGGCACCTGTACTCCCAGCTACGTGGGAGGCTGAGGCAAGAAAATCACTTAAGCCCAAGGGTTTGAGGTTGCTGTGAGCTGTGATGCTACAGCACTCTACCAAGGGTGACATACTGAGACTCTGTCTCAAAAAAAAAAAAAAAGAAAAGAAAAAAGAAAAAATAGCCAGGCAATTGTGGCAGGTGCCGGTAGTCCCAGCTACTCGGAAGGCTGAGGCAAGAGAATCGCCTAAGCCCAGGAGTTTGAGGTTGCTATGAGCTGTAATACCAAAGCACTCTGCTGAAGGTAACATAGCCAGACTCTGTCTCAAAAACAACAACAACAACAACAACAACAAAAAACACATGGAGAAGAAATCTGCAGGTCTGTAAGGATTGAGTTTATCTTCGACATACCCTTCGGAAGAAAATTATAAGAAGATACTCCAGCAAAACAAAATTTCTATCATACTGTCCTCTATTTACTGTACATGCATACTCTAGTGCAGGGTGTCAACCTGTTTTCTTCTCTGCCACAAATTAGAAGAGTTGCCTTGAGCCACATATTAAATACACAAACAACTCTTATGCCTATAATCCCAGCACTCAGGCAACGGCATGGATCCCCTGAGCTCAGGAGTTTGAGATCAGCCTGAGCAACAGCCAGACCCCATCTCTCCGAAAAACTAGCTATGCATGGTGGCAGGCGCCTTTAGTCCCAGCTTCTCGAGAAGCTGAAGAAGGAGGATCACTTGAGCTGAGGAATTTGAGTTTGCTGTGAGTTGTGATGATACCATAGGACTCTTCTCAGGATGACAGAGTGAGACTCTGTCTCAAAAAAAAAAAACCACACACACACACACACACACACAAGCAACATCTGATGAGCAAAAGGAAAGGTCTGTGCATATTTTTCAACATCTGACACCACACATACGCAAAACAGGCCTCAAAAAACCCGCACGCACCCAGTGGGCTGCAGATTGAACACCTCTGCTCTAGTCTAAAACCTTTCTTCACTGTGAATCGTTGGCAGCCATGACTGTGCCTAATGCAAAGTGGGCACCCAAAAAATACGGGCACAGATTATCCTCAGAGTGTAGAAGACCAGCACAAAATCCCATGATGACACATGAAACTAACCTCTGCTGTTTCTGGGTCATAAGCCACAGTGAGACCTTTTCTCTGCAAACTTTCAAAGCTTAGCCTAAAGTCTCATACAAGAAGCCTTCCCCTACTGGAATCCTGGAAGGCTTCTTTTCTGTAAACTCCTATGGTATTTATCACTTAATTGCTCACTATGGTATTTCCTAACTGACATATCTAGTAGCAGTTCTTCAAATGAACATCACTGCCCAAGGGAAGGGACTTTGACTCATGTGCACTGGGGGCAAGCAACACAACGTTGGCCAATACACTTGCTGACTGGCAGCCTTCCCATAAGTGGCAAACAAAGAATCTCATGGCTGAGATCAGCATGAGACTCTCTTCTACAACCTGGTTTCAGGCAGTCAGTACACATTCTAAAATGTTTCTTTGCATTAAAGATAATCCACTTGCAGTAATCAAGAATTAACATTAATATCATGCATTTATACATTCCAGCTGGATATATATATATATTTATTTATTTATTTAATTTTTTTTTTTTTTTTTTGGAGACAGTCTCAAGTAGTCGCTCTAGGTAGAGTGCCTTGGTGTCAGAGCTCACAGCAACCTCCAACTCTTGGGCTCAAGCGATCCTCTTGCCTCATTTTTTCTATCGTTTTAGTAGAGACAAGGTCTTGCTCTTGCTCAGGCTGGTCTCAATGAGCTTAAGTAACCCACCAGCCTTGGCCTCCCAGAGTGCTAGGATTACAGGCATGAACCACCATGCCCAGTCTGATTCTATATATTCTTATGACTCCTACCAAGTCATCTTTCAACAAATATTATGTGCCTACTACGTGAGAGGCACATGTATATTTATAATACTAACTATTTAAGAAACCCTGACAGAATCTTAGATTAACATCTAAACCACCAGTTTGCAAACCTTTGTTTCAATAGAACCCTTTCTTCACACCCAATCTTATTCAGAATTCCAGACTTAAACAGATCACAGAACTGCTCTGACTGGCTGAAGTTCAAGGTAAGGCCCAAGGGGAGCCCCTACTGCCTTGTTCTGTTTAGGCTGCCATAGTAAAACACAAATTGATAAATCGCTCACAGTCCTAGAGGCTGGGAAGCCAAACAAGGTGCTGGGAGATCCAGTTTCTGGCGAGAGCTCTTCTCCTGGCCTGCAGACTGCCACCTTTCACTGTGCCCTCACCTGGCGGTAAGATGATGCTGTCTCTTCCTCCCTTACAAGGATACCACTCTGTCAGATTAGGACTCCACTCCCACAGCCTCACTTAAGTCCAATCACCGCCTTCAAGGCCCTATCTCTAATACAGTCCCATGGGTTAGAATTTTAAGATATGAATTGGGGGAGGGCACAATTCAGTCTACAGCACCACTTATAAAACCTCCCTGATCAAGAGACATTCATAAGAAATACTGAAAACCATTTATTCAGTCAACTTAATTTTAGAGAAAATTGGAGCGCTGGGAGTTAAACAACTTGCCTTAAGTCACATTACCAGTTGCAGAATTTAAGACTATAACCCAGGCCCCTCCTCCCCTCCACGCACCAAACCCACACTCATGACACATAACAGATGAGCCATCAAGTGTCCTTGTGAATAGATTTTCCGTGACCTGAGCTAGACATCACCAGACCTCTCACACAACACAAACTCATGTCCATTGTTTATTTGGCATGTGGGTATCTACCACACAGACTCCACATGCACAAAGCCAGACTCTTCGTTTTCTTCCCCGTACCTCCTCTAACTACTCCATTCTTCCAGATGTTGAGGCCAAAAGTACTCGACTCCTCACATCTTATACTCAATGGCATCAAATATATCCTGTTAGTCCTACTTCCCAAAATATCCAAATTTCTATAAAAAAATGTTCAAGAAAAAAACATTCATACCACCTTTCCCCACCTCTACTATCACCGTCATGGTCCAAATGCCAATATCTCTCATTTGCATTATCACAAGAACCACTGACTTCTATGATTCTGTCTTTGCCCCCTTAGAACATACTCTCAATGTTGCAGTAGAGTTAAAACCAGCGTGAGATCATTTCACTTCCCTACCAGACAGCTCTCCAGGAGCACCCCGACTTGTGCTGAGTAAAAACCAAAGGTCTTACTACCTCCTCATGACCAGGGTTACAGGTGCCTCTAAGGCCATCTCTAACTCACACTCCCTTTCTCATCCCACTCCAGCCACACTGCCCACTGCTCTGCATGCCCACCCCCTTCCCCTGTTCACAAAGCCGTCCTTGTCACCAAGACTTTCCCTCCCCACCCCTGTGCCCGCATGGCTTTATCTTTTCTGCCGCACTTGTCTCTGTCTGATCACCTATCCCTAACTCCATGAAGACAGATTTTTGTTAGCCTGTACCCTCAACACCTAGAAAGGCATTTGCATTTATTAAATGTCAAATATAGGATGACTGAATGAACACATGAATAAATTGAAGTCATAAAATTAACTGGCCTTTGAATTAAAGTCAGAACATGGGGGATTAATGCAATCCAGGGTCAACATGCACTAAGAAAAGCAAATGAGATACAAGTTGCCCTTGACAGACTTAAAAATTTATTATTGTAGTTTCTAGCCACATAATGCTTGCCAGCTCAAAATGCCCAAAAATTTAAAGAGAAAGTATGTGTGCACGTATGTATGGATGGCACTTCACTTACAGTGAAACAAGTTTAACAACAGGCCTATTTACATTTACAGAGAGAAATGCATGGGATAGGATAGGAAAGCTTCACACAAAACTCTATTAGTGCAAATGGAATTGCTGAAGGGTGATGGTCACTTTCACTCTATACATTGGTCTCAGTTTACTTAGGAAATATAAAAATTAACAATTCTCCTTAAAAACTCCTTCCTCAGAGATAACCACTGACCACAGTTCACAATGTTATCATCACAGGTTTTCTGACGGCATAATCAGATAGAGGTGTAACTTTTTAAAAATAAGTTAAATGACAAGAGTTCTTTTTCCAGAAAGAAAAGAAAGCATGTCTAAGACTAGACATGCTTTTCCCTATTCCTCCTGTTAACCACAACTAACACTCTGATATTACATGTTAAAATAAACATAAGTGACCCCCAAAAGTGAAGAAAAGCAGACTGGCTAGAAACCTTAGGACCCAGCAAACACTATGGTGGTGGGTCCCCCAGGGGGTTTCTCTCTTATAAGCCACACTTAGAACTGAAAAAGTCAACAACCCAGAAACACCACAGATGCAAACAAAAAACCCCAACAAAACCCTGTTCTTTTTATCCAAAGGACCAGGAAACAGACAGCTTAACACAGAAAACTTTTAGAAAATTTCTCCAGCCAAACATTATAACCCACAGCTATGAAGAACCAGACTTTCACTCTATCAGGCTGTAATGGAGCACCCCAGTCCCTCCTCCACTGGGCTGGTGCCAGACAAGACCGGGAAAAGAGCCAGGACTTGCCTCCCAGTCAGGTGATGACTACCACACCACCTGCCACAGCAGAGGCAACCACGTGGAGTAGTGACTCAGCAACTGTGCAGAACACCCCTTCAAGTATCAATGGAAGCCGAATGGGGTACCAGGGCTCATACCCACTCTGGCAGTAAGGAGAAGACACACGCTCCCATTCAGAAATCAGCCAAAACAAAAAGTTTAAGTAACATAATACTAAAAATGTCCAGATTTCAAGCTAAAAAGCAATCATACCAAGAACCAGGAAAAACTGAAACTGAACAAAAAAGACAAAAGGTGTCAACACCAAGATGACAAATACATTAGAATTATCTGACAAAATCTTAAAGCCACCATAAAATGCTTCACGAAATTATGAGCACACCTAAAACAAATGGAAAAAAATCTCAGCAACAAAATAAGATATAGAGAGCCAAATGGAAATTTTTTGCGACAGAGTTTCACGTTGTGGCCCTAGGTAGAGTGCCATGGCATCTACCTCAAATTCTTGGGCTGAAGAGATCCTCTTGCCCCAGCCTCCCAAGTAGCTGGGGCTACAGGCACCTGCCACAACACTTGGCTAACTTTTTAGAGTCAGGGTCTTCCTCTTGCTCAGGCTGGTCTCAAACTCCTGAGCTCAAGCAGTCCACCCACCTTAGTCTCCCAGAGAGCTAAGATGACAGGAGTGAGCCACCCCACCTGGCCAACAAACGTTTTGAGTGTAATGCTAGAGTTGTGGCTATGCGCGTGCTCATCACCCAGAGAGTGCTCATCACACCTGTAGGGTAGGTTCTGCCCCCTTCGTGTGTCATTTTTAATATCACTAAAAGTTAGAGTGCTATGTGAAATGCCATGCACACATTGCCAAATAATCCTCCAAAAAAGCTGTTCCAATTTACATTCCCACTCACAGCATGTGAGTGTCCCTACTTTTACAGATCCTTGCCAAAAAATACTGCTAAATGTTTTTCCTTGTTTTCTAATTTGACCAGTGAAAATGGATCATCATTGTTATTTTTACATATACAGGATGGACATAAAGTTCGTGTACAATTTAAAGTAGTTTAACGTAGTAAACTGCGAGTGAACTTTATATTCACCCTGTATTTCTTTATTATTAAATGGTAGGTGTATTTTCATGTATCTAAAAACCAAAAATAGTCCTTCTTTTAAAAACTACCACTTAAGGGTGGCACCTGTGGCTCAAAGGAGTAGAGTGCCAGCCCCATATGCCGGAGGAAGTGGGTTCAAAACCAGCCCCGGCCAAAAAAAAAACCTGTGGGGGGGGGGGGGGAAATTACCACGTAAGATCTTTTGCAATTACTCAACGTTCACCTTACAGTAAAAGAACCTTTGGTATTTTAGAAATATTGGCCATTTGACATATATGATGGAAATCTATTTCCTCCTATTTTGTTATTTTTTAACTTTGCTTACGTTGTTTTTTTTTTTGACAGTAACAGAGTTTTGTTTTGTTTTTGCAGTTTTTGGCCGGGGCTGGATTTGAACCTGCCACCTCCGGTATATGGGGCTGGCACCCTATTCCTTTGAACCACAGGCGGTGCCCCGACAGTAACAGAGTTTTTGATTGGCTTAAATTTCGTTTCAGCAAACTCAAATTTAACTAAATCTTCACCCCATGAAGTAAAATACCAAAGACAAACCTAAAGGCTCAGTACCAATTAGTTTTCGAGCCATCACTTGCTAATGGTAACTTTCAAGTATTCATCTTGTCCTAACTAGGGGAAAGAAGAGTATGCTGACACTAGTCACCTGCACACTCAATTACCAAGGCTTCCCTCCAAACCACACACGCGTGGAGCATCTCCTACCCAAAACACTTGGGACTTTTGTGTGTTACGTCAACATTCAAAAATTTCAGATTCTGGAACATTTCAGATTTCAGATTCTTACATTAGGGATATTCAACCTGTACATAGTTTCCCCAGATTGGATAACTCAACTTTTAGCTTGATTTTTAATTAATATTCCATTTCCCCACTGGGATCTCATCCCTGCTTTAAACCCCAAACTACTGGGCTGGTTACTTGACAGGTGACCAAGGAGCCCTTTTTTCTCCTATAGGCAAGACCTATCCTTATGGCTTCAGTGTCATCTGGAAATCACCTCAAAATAACCAAAACAGTGCAAAATACTAGACTACCACCTGACAGCTCATTATCATCACTTTTTTTTTTTTTGAGACAGAATCTCACTTTGTCACCCTCAGTAGAGTGCCGTACCATCATAGCTCACAACAACCTCAAACTCTTGGGCTCAAGTGATTCTCTTGTCTGTCCCAAGTAGGTGGGACTACCGGTATGTGCCACAACACCCGGCTATTTTTAGAGATGGAGTCTTACTCTTACTCAGGCTGGTCTCATACTCCTGGGCTCAGGCAATTCACCCGGCCTCAGCCTCCCAGAGTGCTGGGATTACAGGCATGAGCCACAGCGCCTGGCCTATCACTTAAAGAGATTTCTGTTATCTGTCTCTGTCCTCTTTTGGACATTAAATATACTAAGCTACCCTGGGCATTATAATTTGTACTGCTGATTAACTCCCTTGAATAGCAGCTCACCTAGAGTAAATAAAACAAATATGATCCTATTCCTTTTTTCTACTTTTAACTTCTTTTCCCCACTACCCATTCAAAGGTTCTAGAAGACTTCATGGTACAATGCTGCCTGGTTCATGACAAGTACCATTAACAATGTCATAAAAGGCTCAGCGCCCTTAGCACAGTGGTTATGGCACCAGCCACATACACCAAGGCTGGTGGATTTGAACCCAGCCTGGGCCAGCTGAACAACAATGACATATGCAACAAAAAAATAGCTGGGCATTGTGGCAGGTGCCTATAGTCCCAACTACTCAGGAGGCTGAGACAAGATAATCACTTAAGCCCAAGAATTAAAGGTTTCTGTCAGCTGTGACGCCTTGGCACGCTACTGAGGGTGAAACAGCGAGACTCTGTCTCAAAAAAAATAAAAAATAAAACATAGGCTCCATGTCTGTAGCTCAAGAGTCTAAGACACCAGCCACATACACCTGAGCTGGCGGGTTCTAATCCAGCCTGGGCCCACCAAACAACCATGATGGCTGCGACCAAAAAAATAGCCGGGCATTGTGGCGGGCGCCTGAGGCAGAGGCAGGAGAATGGCTTGAGCCCAGGAGTAGAAGGTTGCTGTGAGTTATGATGCCATGGCACTCTACCCAGGGTGACAGTTTGAGGTTCTGTCTCAAAAAATAAAATAAAATAAAATAAAATAAAAATAAAAAATAAAAAAAAACTTCCATGTATGTCATAGACATGAAATCATAATGAGGCAAAACTGTTTAAAAGAATATCTTTAAATAATGTGAAGGAAAAAAATTCAATGAAATTTATCTATACGTATATGCTCTCACATTATTCCAGTATTTCACAGAATAAAGAATTTGTCTACAGGCTTGGTGCCTGTAGCTCAGTGAGTAGGGTACCAGCCACATACACCAAAGTTGGCGGGTTCCAGCCTGGCCCATGCTTGCTAAACAATAATGACAACTGCAACCAAAAAACAGCCAGGCATTGTGGCAGATGCCCGTAGTCCCAGCTACTAAGGCAAGAGCATTGCTTAAGCCCAAGAGTTTGAGGTTGCTGTAAGCTGTGATGCCACAGCACTCTATCGAGGACAACATAATGAGACTCCGTCTCCCCCCAAAAAGTTTGTCTATAATATCTCAGTAGCCAAAAAAAAAATTTACCACTCCCTTGCTTAACTACCATTATATTAACTAAAGACATCTAACTTCAATAACCATAACTATGGTATTAATGCTTAGAGCTACATTACACGACTCAAATCTTTCATTTTCTTTAGTCTAACATTTCAAGTGATTTTTTTTTTTTTTTTCTGGAGACAGAGTGTCACTCTATCACCCTGGGTAGAGTGCCGCAGTGTCACTGCTCACAGCAACCTCTAACTCTTGGGCTTAAGCAATCCTCATGCTTCGGCCCCTAGAGTAGCCGAAGTGCACCACTATGCCTAGCTAATTTTTCTATTTTTAGTAGAGACGGGGTCTCACTTTTGCCCAGACTGTTCTCAAACCCCTGAGCTCAAGCACTATGCCTATCTTGGCCTCCCAGAGTGTTAGAATTACAGGTGTGAGAGCCATCGTGCCCAGCTCAAGTCAATATTTTTTAAACTAATTTTGTTCATACTCCAAGATACTCTCATGCTAAAAAAGAATTTTTTTCTTTTTTGTAGAGACAGAGTCTCACTTTATGGCCCTCAGTAGAGTGCTATGGCATCACACAGCTCACAGCAACCTTCAGTTCCTGGGCTTAGGCGATTCTCTTGCCTCAGCCTCCCAAGTAGCGGGACTACATGCACCCACCACAACGCCCCGCTATTTTTTTTGTATCAGTTTGGCTGGGCCGAGTTTGAACCTGCCACCATCGGTATATGGGGCTGGCACCCTACTCACTGAACCACAGGCTCCGCCCTAAAAGAGTATTTTAAATTAAAAATTTCATGCCAATAGCCAGAAAATAACTACAGATATATGCTGACCACAGCATGTACTCAGCAAAAGCCATACTCTTAGCTGAAGAAAGACAGCACAAGTCAATCTTTAATTCCTGGCTTGGCACCTGTAGCTCAAGCGGCTAAGGCACCAGCCACATACACCAAAGCTGGCGGGTTCGAATCCAGCCCGGGCCTGCCAAACAACAATGACAACTACAGCCAAAATAGCCAGGTGTTGTGGCAGGCGCCTGTAGTCCCAGATACTTGGGAGGCTGAGACAAGAGAATCACTTTAAGCCCAGGAGTTGGAGGTTGCTGTGAGCTGTGATGCCACTGAACTCTACCGAGGGAGACAGCTTCAAGCTCTGTCTCAAAAAAAAAAAAAAAAAGTCTGGGCAGCGCATGTGGCTCAATGGAGTAAGGCACCGGCCCCATATGCCAGAGGTGGCAGGTTCAAACCCAGCCCTGGCCAAAAACTGCAAAAAAAAAAAAAAAAAGGAAATCTGTAATTCCTTAACAACCTACAAACTATATTCTATAGGAATCAATTTTACAAAGCATCAAAGTATTATGTTCTTGGATTAGGCAAAAAGGACATCCTTAGATAATTTTCAACCTGGGGCAATTTCGCCCCCCAAGGAGACATTGTTGCTTAAAACAGGGGGTGGGGGGTGCAGCACAGCTCACTGCTGTCCAGCATGTAGAGGCCAGGTCACTGCTCAACATCCTGACGTATACAAGCCCTACACCAAGAATGACCTGGCCCACGATGTCTGCAGTGATGAGGGTGAGAAACCCGGGGTAAATCCTGAAACTAGAATATGAACTACATTGTACCACTGTTAAATGTGCTAAATTTACTAATTTTCCTGTAAGTTGTACAAATAACCTTCTTCTTAGAAATCATCAGAATACTTAAGAATAAAGGAGCACATTTCAACTTACCCACAAATGATTGAGAAAAAACTAAATATGTATACACAAAGAGAGAAAAAAAGGATGATAAAGCAATAGAACAAAATGCTAACAGTTGGTAAATCTGAGAAGGTATACCAATTTTTTTTTAATTCTTGCAGTTTGAAATAATGTCAAAATACAAAGTTAAACAAGTACTACCAGGCCTGTAAACTTCTTCTAGCTGAGAAACTCTGTATATATATGCAACGTGGCAAAACAGCTTTTTTTTACTCTTTTCTCAAAATGAACTACTCTGACTGCAATAGTATCTATAAATTTGACCAAGTAACCTGAGAAGTATAATAGCTAAAATGTGAACTGCACAAAAGTAGAAATGCTTAGATGAGGCCAGGTGTAGTGGCTCACACCTGTAATCCCAGCACCCTGGGAGGGTGAGGTGAGTGCTAAGCTCAGGAGTTCGAGACCAGTCTGAGCTAGAGCAAGACCCTCCACCTCCCATCCCTAAAAACAGCAGGGCGTGTGGCAGGCGCCTATAGTCCCAGCTACTTGGGAGGTTGAGGAAACAGAATCACTTGAGCCCAAGAGTCTGAAGTTTCCATGAACTATGACACCAGGACACTCTACCAAGGGTGACAAAGTGAAACTCTTGTCTCAATAAAAAAAAAAGAAAAAGAAAAAGAAAAGAAATGCTTAGATGTGTACCAAGGACATGACATACTTTAGTATTTCGTAGTAAATGCATGGCCAATACTCTTAGCATTGCATATTTCAGGCTTTCAACATACACTGAGAACTGAAATCATTTAGAATCACATAAGATGTGAGCATAATTAGCTGGAAGGACATAAAGGATGTACACAAAGGAGAATACAAAAAAAATTTTAAGATCATTTATTTATTAATGAATGAATGACTGAAGGAGATAGAGCCTTGCTGTCACCTGGACTGCAGTGCAGTGGCACATTCACAGCAACCTCCAACTCCTGAGTTCAAGTGATGATCCTACCTCAGCCTCCTGAGTAGCTGGGACTACTGGTGTGCACCACCACACCCAGATAATGAACATTTTTTTTGTAGAGACAAGGTCTTGTTACATTGCTCAGGTTGATCTTGAACGATCGGAGGCTCAAGTCCTCCACCTCAGCCTCCCAAAGCACTGGGATTACAGACATGAACCACCACACCAGGCCCTTGTTTATTTTATGCTATTTTTTAGTCTAGATTCACTTAAAATTTCTGGTCAAAAACTACTGAAGTGATTTTTGTATCCCCTAATGGAATACAACTACTATTTCAAAAATACTTGACCTGATTCTCATATTATTATTGTTGCTGTTATGATTGCTGTTATAATATTGTTAGGATTTTGGGAGACTAGTTATCAGACACATGGGTATGAGTGAACCCTCAATTTACAAGTCTCCTAGGAAAGACTATTTTCCATTATTTCTAGGATAGGGCAAAAGGAAGATGCCAATATTATCAGAGAAAACATTTTTAACTATAAAATCCAATTTTCTCATTTGCTCTATATATGCTTATTTAAACAAAATATTTGAGACAAAGTTTACAGAGTAACCAGGAATGTTTTTCTTGGGGCTCAGCCTTTATTAGTCCAATCACTGTTTGTTGAGTAAATGAATACGATTCTTTGAAATGCAAGCTTTATTTACATTGACTGGACTTTCTGCTGCTTTTTACACAGTTAGGGTTTCATTCTGGAAGCACTATGTGTGCCCACTATTATTTATTAAGTTCATATTCTTTTTTACTTATTAAACAAGCAGGGGATTTTGTTTTTAAATGTCCAATAGTCAATGCTGATGAGAATATATTGAAAGGAATTTTTTTTTTTTAAGCTGGCCCAGGCTGGGTTCAAACCAGCCACCCTCAGTGTATGAGGCTAGAGCCCTAACCACTGTGCTATGGGAGCCAAGCCGGAATTTCTTACAATGTAATGGTGGTGCTGTAAATTGATTGGTAGAAACCAGTTTGGAAACATGGAGGAAAAGTAACCATAACTACCCATTGATTCTTTAACCAATGCTTTTAAAATAAGATAAGAAAATAATTTTTAAAATGTGAAAATCTGTATATGAAGATAATTATGATATTATACATGACTCAGCACTGGCTTTTAAATCAGATAGGTGAAATTTCAAATCCCTGTCTTTGCTATTATGTTTTGTGACTTTGAACAGGTGGACGTGGTATACTAACCTTCAAAACCTCACTGAGTTTTATTAGGGATAAAAGAGATAAAATATATTTTGTATTTTGCAATGCCTGGCATATATGATTACTCAATGAATGGTTGAAACTATAATCCCTCTATTAAAATCATGGGAACAATGAAAAAAAAATTTAAGATCGAGATTTCTGTAAAGTTTAACATTAGTTCTGACTGTTTTGTTTTGTTTGAGACATAATCTTACTCTGTTGACCTGGGTAGAGTGCCAAGGCATCATCACAGCTCACAGCAACCTCAAACTTTTGGGTTCAAGATATCCTCCCGCCCCAGCCTCTTGAGTAGCTGGGACTGCAGACACCCACCATGATGCCCAGCTAATTTTTCTCCTTTTGGTAGAGACATAGTTTCACTGTTACTCAGGCTGATCTCAAACTCCTGAGCTCAAGCAACCTACCCGCCTCAGCCTCTCAAAGGTAGAATTACAGGCGTGAGCTACCATGCCCAGCCAGATCTGAATTCTTGAGCTTCCTCATTTGTATTTCCAAGCACTCATTACGTTAGGAGCATGCAACAAATATACAATAACGTCTTCATAAAAAGCAACAGTTTACTTCTGGAAAAAAATAATTACATTTTGGTTCAGCACCCATAGCTCAGTGTTTAGGGTGCCAGCCACATCCACAGAGGCAGGTGGGTTCAAACACAGCCTGGGCCTGCTAAACAATTACAATGGCAACAAAAAAATAGCCGGGCGTTGTGATGGGCACCTGTAGTCCCAGTTACTTGGGAGGCTGAGGCAAGAGAATCACTTAAGCCCAAGAGTTTGAGGTTGCTGTGAGCTATGATGCCACCGCACTCTACCAAGGGTGGCATAGGGAGACTGCCTTAAAAAAAAAAATTAAATTTTTAAATCCAGGAAAAAACTGGGACACTTACAGATGTCTGTGACATACTTGATTGCTGCGTGACACTTCCAGTGGGCGATGTAGATGGTCTCCCACTTGACAGACTTGCCTAAAATAATAAGAGCCTTATAAGAATTTAGTAAAAACTTAAAGACTTCCTGGTACCATAATATGAAACTATAACAATAAATGGTTTATGTATTAAACCATCATAAAAGTTTAATGTATTAAACAACTCTTTTACAGTCAAGATGGCTTTAAAGCTTTGTTGAAACAGATTTTTTTTAAAAAGAAAAGAAAATGCTAAATTGTGAAAACAAGGGACTCAAAGGCTAATCTTATTATATTAGCTGCACTTGCTGTCAACGTCAGTCCACACCACTCTGCCATCTCTGCAGGAGAACTACCATCCAACATCACAAACAAGAAATCAGAACTACATCAAGAGCGTGGGTCTCAGTTTCCTAACTCACACCATGACCATGATGTTACTTAAAATTACGCTATGAAGCAGCAGCAACAGCTGAGATTCTGCTGATAACAGAAATAAACCTTTTTCAGCTTCAGGATACTGAGATCTTCATCTGGTGAGATTTATGATTAAATCTCAGAGTTTTATTTAAATAGACAGCACAATAATTACAAAAACCTTTTTAAAGCAAGCATTTAGTCATAAGATCATCCTGGTATCAGAAGGAATAATTTGATTGGATTTTAGAAAGATGGATAAATATATTTTTGTATAGCCAATTTCTGAAGAGATACATGTTAAATTGTTACAGTGGCTACCTCTGAAAAGTAGGTAACAGTTGCACGTGTAGAAAAAGAACACCTCTGCTTTATCTCTTATAAACAACATTATATTGCCTTTTTTTAAATGAGCTTAAGTTAGTTAACATAATAAAAAAAACCTTACATTTGGTTAAAATATAAGTCATGTCACCCTAAGTACTCACTGTTGCACCTAGAATTTTATACACTGAACCATGCAGCTGTGTAGCATTTCTCTAATTTGAATTAAAAAACAGTGAGACAAAAGCTAACAATACAGTAACATAAAAAACCTATCTCCTTAACAAGCTGTGGTGTATGTATACCATGGAATACTATTCAGCTATTAAAAAAAATGGAGACTTTACATCCTTCATATTAACCTGGATGGAAGTGGAAGACATTATTCTTAGTAAAGCATCACAAGAATGGAGAAGTATGAATCCTCGATTCATAGATTTTGATATAAGGACAATTAAGGACAATTAAGGTCATGGGTGGGGGAAGGAAAAGCAGAGAGAGGGAAGGAGGGAGGGGGTAGGGCCTTGGTGTGTGCCACACCTTCTGGGGGCAAGACATGATTGCAAGAGGGACTTTA
>CAUYPK010107110.1:0-18610 GCA_963574355.1 Loris lydekkerianus
GGAAGGAGGGAGGGAGGAAGAAAGGGAAGGAGGGAGGAAGAAAGGGAGGGAGGGAGGAAGAAAGGGAGGGAGGGAGGGAGGAGAAAGAAAGGGAGGGAGGGAGGAAGAAAGGGAGGGAGGGAGGAAGAAAGGGAGGGAGGGAGGGAGGAGGAAGAAAGGGAGGAAGGGAAGGAGGGAGGGAGGAAGAAAGGGAGGAAGGAAGAAAGGGAGGAAGGAAGAAAGGGAAGGAGGGAGGAGGAAGAAAGGGAGGGAGGGAGGAAGGGAGGGAGGGACGGAAGGAGGGAGGGAAGGAAGAAGAAAGGGAAGGAGGAAGAAAAGAAAAGAAAGGAGGGTGGGAGAGAAGAAGGGAAAGAAGAAGGGAAAGAAGAAGGGAAGAAAGGAAGGAAATAAATCTGAAATATTTACCAGACATATCACCATTGTGATCATAAAATGGAGGTGATAGACCAGTCATCCCATTTCTCTTTGTCCAACCAAGTTGCTCACTCTGATCTTGAGCCATGCTACAAAGCCCATTCTCAAAATCACATCTTTCATATTTCGAACCTAATGAGAGAAAAAAGAAATTAGTTTTCACAATCTTGTTGGGCTTCTTACGAAATGACAATAGCAGAAAAAGAAAATTGAGTAACAAATGACAAACACAGATTACCATAGGAATTATTTTCATAACTCAAAGTTTACTTTCTTAATGCAAAGCTTTTTCCATCCAATATTCTGATAAATTAACACAGCAAAATCCAATATGCTCCAACAGAATGTCACACCACATGGAGCGAGAAGTAGGCTTTATTGTATACAGTTGGTTGAATCCATAGATGTTGAACCCATCAAGGGTTCAGGAAGCTGTGCAGGCTTCCTTATCAATGGTCTATTTCATTAATTCTACTCCTAAAATTCTTATTTTAAAAGATTTTGCCAGCTGGATATATTCTGTAACAGTAACAGGAATCCTATAGCTACTGTGTACTGAGGAAATTGTTCTATCCTTTGCATTCCACTTGTTTCCTAAAACAAATCCATGAAACAGGAATTCCCTTCCATTTTAAAGATAAGGAAACTTAGATGAAATCTTATAGACAAGAAGAAACTTGTCCAAGATGGACTAGCTAATGAATGCTGGAGTCAAGATTGGAATCCAGGTCTTTTGGAGCCCAGAATTGCAGTTCTTAAAGCTCTACTCTCAAGCCCAATGATTAATCCACTGACCCGTTTCTTATCAAAAATCTAGAATTAAAAATCTAGCAGAAATTCTAGTGAGCCTAAGGAAACCAGGATTTTCAGACACAGGTGATGTCATTCTGTTCAAAAGCAAAGACCTTTCATTTTCAAAAGCAAATTTATTTCAATTTTCTTAAGGCCTTTAAAATATTTAAAATAGCTATAATATCCCAATTATGATAACATAGGCCAGGCCTCTACTTATGCAGGGAATCTGGTTGAACAAAAAGTGTACAAATCAATTTGCATAAGTGTGATTCAAATAGCTATGTATTTACATAAATATATATCTATTTTCAAATTTGTTAGTTACCAGCAACTTTTACAATGATCTATGATTATAAAATATCATAAACTAGTTTATCACTGCATTTTAGCAACTATGTGCGAGAAATATACACACATTCATACATAGGTGGTCAAACATTTTTTTAAATGCCAAGAAATTCCCTTACAATACAATTACCTAGTTTAAATCTGTCTGCAATGTTTTTGCTCTTTTTAATACACAGGACAATGATAATTTCTAGAATTGTTGGTAATAAAAAAAATAGCTTAATAAAACAATTTTCCCTCTAAATGGTCTCCACAGGGGTTCTTTTTAGTATAAAATGAATCTCATGAGCAAACATTTTTAACTAATTCCTATTCAAAAAAGCAATTATGAACTTCTAATAACTGCTAGCGTAGTCAAAAATGCATCACAAAATTTTCTAAGAATTCATTTTCCCCCAATAGAGAATGGTACATTTTAAACCATTCAAATAATTTCCTTAAATTGTAGGTGATTTACCTTTTAATTTCATATGCCACACATTCACATTCAAATCTGAAATGACATGCTGTTATAAAATCTGTTAACATGTAGATTACAGCCGGTTGGACAACATATGAACAATTAGGAGTGATATAAAGGGATTTATCAGTAGTATCCAAGTTCCTGGGCTTTTTGAACTTGTGAAACTCATCATTTTGTTTTCAATTTTATAATCCCAAAGGTCAAAGGATGAAGGAAAGAGGATGCCTGTGTGTCATGTTTTGAAAGTTTCTTGGAATTGGCTTCTTAGCACTGGCAGACTTTCTTATTAAAGATTCACTGCAGAATTCCTCATGGATTCAATCTTTAAAGAAAATATTAAATCATATCCCAAAGTGACAGCTAGCTTGGGGCATGCTTTTGCAAAAAAAAAAAAAAAAAAAGGAAGGAAAAGAATAAAGTTTTCTTTATGGTAACAGTGAAAAAATGCAGTCAACCCAGAATTCAGGATTAACTCATAAAAGTATGGCTTGTGATCAGCACTATAACTTAATGTTCTCAGAAGATAGGACGTGGTGTAAAAGGAAAAAATCTAGAAAGGAGAGTAATGAGGTAGAAAGCATTAAAAGCAAATTGTACTTATGACACTGATTTTGCCTGAGCCCATATTAATAATGCACATCTCTCTTCTTACTAAATTTTCTATGAGGTACAGCTATGTTCTTTCCATCACAATAAGTTCTATCCTTTTTTTACAGTAGTAAAATTTACCATTAAAATTTATCCTCTGCCCTTTTCAAGTGTATATAGTTTTGTGGTATTTACTATATTCTCATTGTTATGCAGTCATCATATCACGCATCTCCAGAACTCATTGCATATTGCAAAACTAAACTTTGTACCCATTAAACACCATCTCTATTCTTCCCTATTCTCAACTCCTGGAGACCACCATTCCTCTTTCTGTCTCCGTGGCTTTATCTATTCCCCGTAACTCCCGTAAGAGGAATCACACAGCATTTGTCCTTTTGTGACTTTCTTATTTCACTTCACATATTATCATCAAGGTCAAACCATGTTGTAACATGTACTGGAATTTCCTTCCTTTGAGGCTGGGGCACAGCATGTGCACACATGTGCGCACACACACAATCACTTCATTTATCCATTCATCTATCAGTAGACATATGAGTGGCTTTCAGCTTTGGGTTATTGTGAATAATGCTTCTGTGAACATGGTTGTACAAATATCTGTTTAATTCCCCAGTTTTATTTCTTTTTATATATACCAATATGTGGAACTATTGTATCATACAGTAATGCTAATTTTTTGAGGAATTACCAAAGTGACTACAATAATTTACATTCCCACCAACCAAGTGCAAATGTTCCAATTTCTCCACATCTTCGCCACCATGTTGTTTTCTAGCAGATTTTTTGTTCATTGTTTATATAATAGCCTACTGTGGTTTTAATTTGCATTTCCCTAAGGATGAGTAATACTAAGTATGTTTTCCTGTGCTTATTGGACAAATGTCTATATTTTCAGAGAGGAGTTTACCCAAGGCCATTATCCATTTTTTTAATTGGGTCATTTCTTTTCCTTATTGAGTTGCTGTTATTTTTATATTCCGCATATCAACACCTTATCAGATATATGATTTTAAAGTATTTTCTGTCATTCCATGAATTGCCTTTTCATGCTGGCCATAGTGTCCTTGCATGAATATAAGTTTTTCATTTTAATGAAGTCCAACTGATCCTTTTTTTCATTTGTTGTCTGTTATATTGGTGTCATATCAAAGAAATCATTGCCGTGTCAATATCATGAAGCATTTATCCTATGTTTTCTAAGATATTTAGTTTTAGCCTTTACATTTAGGTCTTTAATCCATTTTGAGTTACCTTTTTGTAAATGGTCTAAGAAAGAGTCCAACTTCATTCTTTTTGCATGTGAACAACATCCTTTCCCCCACTGACTCTCTTCTTAAGATTCACTTCACCACATATTTGAGGATTTATTTCTGGGCTCTCTATTCCATTTCATGGTCTTACATGTCTGTCTTTATGCCAACACTACACTTTTTAAATTAGTACAGCTTTTAGATAAGTTTTGAAATCAGGAAATGTGAGACCTCTAACTTTTTTCTTTTTCTAGAATGTTTTGGCTATTTGAGGTCCTTTGAGATTCCACATGGATTTTAGGACAGATTTCATTATTTTTCAAGAAACAACATTGGGATTTTGATTGGGATTGCACTGAGTATGTAGAACATGTTGGGTAGTATTAACTCTTAACAATATTAACTCTTCCAATCCCTGAATACAGAATGTCTTTTCCACTTATTTATGTCTTTTAAAATTTCTTTCAGCAATGATTTATAGCTTTCAATATGTGAGGTTTGACAATTTAGCTCATGAACTTGTCCTAGAAAGGGTGTTACATACCCTATTACTAATATCACCATGGGCACCTTTGAAGTACTCCCCTTGGGAAGCTATGCACTGACACCAGCACCTAGTCCGCCCTTCAAAGCAATTTTGGAACTCTTTCTAGGATGGCCATCAGAGCTGTCATCATATTACCTTCAATGTCCTGAATTTTATCAAAAATGTCTTCCTTTCCATATTTCCTTTATCTTCAGGTAAAGAAAAGGTCATCAGAGATTAGGGAGGGTGTTCCAATACAGTTATTTATTCACTGGCTAAAAACGCTCTCTCAGATAGTGCTGTGTAAGCTGGTGCATTGGTGTGATGCAAGAGCCATGCCTTTCTCATTTTGCAGTTAAGATTTCCACAACTGTTTCTCTATCAATGGTTCCTTGGTCTGCTCTGTTTCTCACTGTCAGCTAATGACTTTGATGCACAATCCAATAAATTTTTTCAATGTTTTTATCAGTTCTGCTCATTACTGGCCACCCTGACCTCTCTTGATCAGTGACAATTCCTCTCTCCTCGGAAAAAAAAAAAAAAAAAAAACCATTTAGTTCATTTGTACACTGCCATTTTCTTCATGGTATTATCCCCATAAACTTGGACTAACACATCCCTGATTTCACTCCCCTCCTTTCCAAAGTTTAACAAGAAATTTAATGTTTCTTCATTGCTCTAACTTAAGCTCTGACATTCTCATGACAGCACTCAAAGACAAGGCACAACAACAATGAATGCCACTCAGCTAGACACTGTCACACACTGACATGAATGCAGCTGTGAGACACTAATATACCAAGGTTATGAAACCTTGCTGAGCTCTTCATACAGAGCTGTCAGCATCAGTGCACAGTGACAACTTCAAAAACTTAACTGGTCAGACCTCATAAGTGTATGTTTTTTGCATCCTTGGTATAATTTATTCCCAAATACTTTATTCTTTTTGATGCTATTATAAATGGGATTGAATTATTCATGTCATTTTCAGAGTGTTCACTGGCAGTGTCTTAAAATGTGATTGATTTTTTTTTACTGTTAATTTTGTATCCTATAATTTTGCTGAGTTTATTATTTCTAACAGGTTTTTAAAAATAGAATCTTTAGGTTTTTCTACATTTAATGTCATGGTTTTTATGAACAGAGACATTTTTACTTCTTCCTTTCCAATTTTAATGCCTTTACTTCTTTCTCTTGCCTAATTGCACTGGCTAGAACCCCCAGAACTATGTTGAATAAAAGCAGTGAAATTTTGTTCTACATCTTACAGAAAAAGCTTCTGATCCTTTACCATGGAGGGTAATGTTAGCTGAGGGTTTTTCATTCATAGCTTTTATTATGTTGACAGAGTTTCTTTCTAATCCAACTTTCTTGAATGTTTTTTGATAAAAGCTGTATGTTATAATTATTACAAAGGCACCAAGGTGCCTAAAATTGTGCATAAATTTTATGCACAATTCATTATTTTAGACAATTATTTCCTTCATTATATAGACATTTTCATAAACAATGATCTTCATTGCTCTTAATTAATGTAAACATGAATGGCAAGTTCTTGAAAAGAATGAAATGAATCCAAAATATTCCAATTAAATGTAGAAAAAAAATTGATAATTTTCAAAAGTAAACATTACTGAAAGATTGCTTGGCAATTTGAAAGAATTAATTTTTATCAAGTAAATATTTGTTATGTTTTACACTGAAGGTGTTTTAATATTTTTCATTGACACAGAAACAAGTAAAACCCTAACTCACAAAATTTTGGTATAGCAAATGAATTAGCACTTCCATAGCTCAAGCCAGAATTATCCAACAGGACTTTCCTTTGGATTCTTGTCATATAGACTTACCTTTATCCTCAAGTCACTGAGAACATCTTTGGCAAGAATCGTGGCATGGATGTTATCCATGTCAATGAAAGGATTACCAAACCACATTTCAACTTTAATATTATCTTAGGATTAGTAACCTTTAAGGAGGTCACCAGTGTTTCTATGTGTCTAGTGATTTCCATAGAAATTTTAACAAGGTATAGCATTTACTTCACTTTACAGCTGTATTCATTCAAGTATTATAAATGTGGCATAGCTATTTGTGAATAATTCTGTATTCCAGGGTAGTAACCTGGCCAGATGTTCTAACAGCTCTTCGAGTTTCATTAAGAATGAGTCTAGGGTCCCAAATAGAAAATTATATCCCTTATATGGACAAATTTTCCATTAAGTAAACTATTTCAGGAACAAATGAATTCCTGTAATTTTCCTAAATAGGTTTTCAATTTCTCTGAAAATAAGTACAATATCTTTTCCATATTCAATCAAGCATTTCAGGAACTACCTGCTAAAAAATCACCATCATTTCTGGGTAGTAGAAAACATAATATTCAATTCTTATTCCTTTGATGGAAACTTATTTAAAAGCTGTGATTCAGGATCCTTACCTTCCTAAATTTGTTAACTTTCACAACAGAATGCAAAACTTATCTAAGGACTACTAGCTAAGGCAATAGAGCCCCATGCACAGGTAGAAATGATGTTTATATCATTGTTTGTAAACATAACAGGTGCATGGGATGATCAGCAGGGCAGGAGTTCTATCTACCTACAGACAAAGGCTTCAGAAGATATTTGGCCTGGGGAAGCAACAATCCACCATTTGATGTTGCCAGATGTCTTTTAAATCTTCAATGGGAGCTCACAAACTATTCTTGGTTAATACCAGTTCGCACGATTGAGCCAAAAACAGGAGCAGACCACATTGCAAACCTGAGTGGTTTCATTCCATTCCATGGTGAAAGGAAACAGTGCAGCCGATTCTTAACTGCCCATCAGTCTTCTAGAAATAAGACAGCCAGGTAAATCTCCTGCCCTAATGGAGCTAATATTTGACTTTTTCTTGACCTCCTTATAATACTAGAGAACATGTTTGTAGCTCTGGAAGAATAGCATCATTTCAAAGAGGCAGGATTAGAAGATTTTTGTGTGTTTTTTTGGCTTAAAATCTCACCATGATAAATGATCACACCAAGTGTGATAAAGAACACGTAATATGCGGCCAAAATAAAGTTCCAGCCTGTCTCTGAAAGAATCCCTATCCAGCCTATTTGTAGAATATGCTGAGAGTACAGTTATCCCTAAGCTGTCTAGAAAAATGTTCAGGTTTAGTTGTATCACCAGAAAAAACAAGCATCTTAATCAGATAGCACATGTACATGCTACATAGAGGTCTTTCCTTTCCTCACACAATACCCCTTTAGATGGGCATACAGAGCCCATCTTCAGTGTTCTCTTCCTCCAGTTTCTCCTCTCCTCTTCCCTCCACACAAGATCCCACATGTACTACACTATGTATCAACTGCAATGGCATCACATTCTGCCTATACATTACAGGAGCCTGCGTTGACACTCTCTGAATCTTCACAGTAGATCACTTTGGCCACAAATCTTGACTTTTCAAAACTGTCAAGGGCTAAAAGTCAAAGGCTTCATTATTTACATTTAACATGATAAAGTGTTAAAGATAATTTAAAAATTTTTTGATATATGGAATGATAAGAATTATAATGCAATTGGCTCATATTCACTTGCTTTATATAATAAATATAGTCAGGATTGTATGATGGTTTAAAAGTGATAAAATCAGACAGACTTGGTTGTGAATTCCAGCTCCTCCATGGAATAATTCTGTGTGCTCTGGCATTTGACTTTACCTAATGTAAGCTTCATTTCCCCAAGGTGTAAAATGGGATCAATGAGGTGTAGAACCTTTCCTACCATCTTTATGTTTGGTTAAGATTAAACAAGATGCTGGATGGAACTGCTTACCCATGCTTAGCAGGTAGAAAGTGCTATAAACATAATCAGCTGATATTATTAGCTATTGTGTTTTTCCAACTAATGTGAAATGTCACCATTGTTAATATCATCAATATACTTACTATGCATAACAATCATCTTTTCTAATTACAAACTTTCATAATGTTAGGGTAGTTTCATAATACTCTATTATAAAACTATTAATGAAATTTCTTCCCCCTTTTCTTCTTCCCCTTTCTTGCTACTACCTCTCATTTTTCTAGATAAACTCACAAGACCCTTTGTTATGTTTCAAAATTTATCCTGATTAGACTTTGCCCTAGAATGTAATTAACATGCAAATTGATTCCATGCAAATATACTTATTTTCACTAGGGAAGTAGCCCACTGAGAAGCACAGTCTTGTCATGGTCTTTTTTTTTTTCTTACATTTGTAATTCTTTCCTACTTTCCTTCAGATAGGCATTGCATATTTATTATTCAATTTCTACAAATATAATTCTGTTGTGCTAGAGACTGAATGTTTGCCCCCCCCCCACCTCACCCGCCCGCACTCTACCAAATTCATACGTTGAAACCTTAATCCCCAACGTGACAAAATTTGGAGGTAGGACTTCGGGGGGTTAGTGAGTCACAATGGTAGAGCCCTCACAATGAGATTAGAGCCCTTCTAGGAGGAGACACAGGAGAAATCATCCCCCTGTCCTGGGAGGACTCAGTAAGAAAGGAGCCATCTGCAAACCTAGAAGGGGCCCCACCAGACACTGAACTTGATTCCCTTCCCAGCATTAAAAATTATGAGAAATAAGTATTTGTTGTTTAATCAACCCAATCTATCATATCTGTTACAGTACCCTGAACTGACGAAGGCATGTTGCTATAATCAATAGGATTTATTAGTTGTTTCACGGCACTACACACAAAACAAGTTGCGTCCAATGTAGCAGGAAGATAAACATTGTGCATCAAATCTTACGTTTCACTCTATTAGTGTTATAGCTTCAAGTACTTCAATGAAGAAACTAATTACTAAAGTAGTTGACCTTTAGGCTATCCTATTGAAGAAATGATGTTTGTACAATAGCATCTGGTTAAAAGGAACTAATTACTAAAGTAGTTGACCTTTAGGCTATCCTATTGAAGAAATGTTTGTATAATAGCATCTAGTTAAACATTTATCTCCTCTCAGAATTTGAGAATGTACTTCTATGGTAATTTCCACACATTCCACATATAAATTTGGATTTCTATGAAAAAAAATACACTTTGAAAAAAATAATTGTTGTTTCTAAATTCAAATGTGTAAAAGAAATTAGGCAAAACCTTAAAACTTTATGATCTATCCTATCAAATCAGAAGTATAAAAATAGAGTCCTATTCCATATAACACTACTAGAATGAATAGAAAAGTTCCTACACGTGACAAATGGTAGGGAAGAAAAATGTCAGATTAACTAGATATTACATATATTTCTCTTTCAAATCATAGTACATTTAGCTCTAAAAGCAAATGTATATAATAGCCAATTTTATTAATAATACTAATTTCGGGTACACCAAGTCATCACCTAAGGTTTTCTGGAATTTTAATTAACTGACAATCACTGATAGAGATTTATGGCATGAGATGTATTTATGTATAAATGTATTTATAATGCATTTTATAATCTTCTGGCTGACTTGGAGACACATGGTAGCAACAAAAATAATACTTCTGTCTTTATTGTTAAGTAAAATAAAGCAAAGTAAAGCCTTTGTCTATCAAATAGATTTGAGCAATTGCTGAAAGAGAAGCTAGGCTATTATGGTATAAAGTATGATTGCTGATAAGAAAAAAAAGCAAGTAAAGATAAAAGAAAGAAGGGGATCAGCAAGATGATAAAATGGGAATTATCTCTCTCCAGGTCCCTTCATAGAAATCTAATTAGTAACTATCCACAGACAAATAATACTTTTGTGAATATCCCATAACTTGTGAGTGAGGCCAAGGTATTGTCTTCAACTGCAAAACAGAAAAGCTGACTCTGAAGGATATTGTTTCGCTCTCACGGCATTGCTCCTCCCCTGAGCTGGCACAGTGCTAAGCACAGAAGATTCCCCCTGGACCTACAGTTTCTCAGTGGGGAAAAGAGTTAGAGGGAGACATTCACCTTTCCCACCATTCTGAGACTCTGCACAGGAGGCCCACTCCAGTCTCACTCCATGGGAAACACTAGGGGTGTTAGTGCAAAACTATATGAGGTCAGTTAGAAACAAAGAATTAAGGAAGGGTTCACAGTAACCAGTGTGATGTTGGTGGTGGCCCTGCATTCCAACCAATGAAGGTGACACAGGAAAGAGACTAGTCAACTGCACTGCTCTGTAAGAAACACAGTCCACAGATCTGCCAGGCTCAAGACCCTAGCCAGCTTCCCCACCAGTTCTCGTGTTCTCCTTAAACCTTCCTAAGGACTGGAGGCATTTCAAGTACACAATTATCCACAGAATGAGCACCTGGATATGCCCAGCTCCAGTGGCCAAACACCCATCTACCCAAGCCCTGTTGCTCTCCTGCAGCCTTCCCCCGGCAGATTGGCAAGTGCAGGTCAGCAATCATCTGAACAAGGGAAAATCTGACCCTGTTCAAATTAAAAACCTAAGCGGTTACTCCACAAAGCCTCAGTGCTCTCATTAATGGTATCCTAGGCTAAGAGGCAAGTCTATGGGTGTGTATATCTATATCTGTGGAGCACAGTTTCTAGCCCTGCCTAGCTCAAGTAGTTGTGAAGTGACCCCAGAGACCTCAGGTAGCCTTGTACTCCAACACATAGCCCTGTCCAATTACAGACTCCAAACAACAGTACCACTCATCCAAGGAAGACAACCTGCAACCTTGCTCTATTAGAGGGAATAACAGAACCCAGTGAACAGCTCTGTCTGACAGAAGAGCCCATCCAGTGGTCTTTACCAAAGAGCACAGCCAGCAGTTCCATTCATCCTCAGCACAGGCAGCAGCCTAACCAAACTGAAGCACTTGACACCGAACTCTGCCTATCTGGGGTCTGTCTGCCAGATGGCTCTCCAAACCTCAAGCTACTGAAAATAGTAAAGGTCAACTGTCAGCAGAGAATACCTTCAAAACACCAGTAGGTATGGTTATTTCCTCAAATGTGCCAGCACTAACAAGGACACATGGATTATGAAAAATCAGGGAAATATGATACCTCCAAAAGTAATTAATTAAGCTGTACTTATGGACCATAAAGAAATGGAAATCTATAAAAAACTAACAAAGAACTTAGAATAATCCTCTTAGAACTCTAAAACTACTACATTTAGAAGCAAATATAGGGAATAATACTGCTGTACAACATTGGTCTAAACAATTGTTTTCTCTTTTTTTTTTTTGACTATGACCCCAAAAACACAGGCCACAAAAGCAAAGATAGACAAATAGTATTACACCAAACTAAAAACTTCTGCACAGCAAAGGGAAGGAAACAATTAAGGAAAGGAAGAGATATCCCGCAGAATGGGAGAAAATATTTACAAACCATACATTTCAAAATGGGTTAATATCTAAAATATATGAGAAATTCAGAAGACTTAACAGCAAGAAAGCAATTAACTAATTACAAAATGGGCAAAGGACGTGAACGGATATTTCACAAAAGACACACACATGAACAATAGGTACATGAAAGAATGTTCCATGTCACTAGAATCATCACAATTATTTGCATTATAAAAATGCAAATTAAAAGCACAGTGGGGTATTATCTCACATCTGTATGAATGCCTCTTATTAAAAAGTTGAATGTAAACCAGTTTTGACAGGATTCAGAGATAAGGGAACTCTTATACATTGTTGGCATGAATATAAATTAGTATAGCCATATGGAAAATAGTACAGATGTGTCTAAAAAAGCTAAAACTCAAAATACCTATGATCCAGCAATCACACTTCTGGGTATATGTATAGCCAAAGGAATTTAAATCATTATGTAAAATACCTTTCTGCACTCCCGTGTTCATTGCAGTGTTATTCACAAGAGCAAAGATATCAAACCAACCTAAGTCCCCATCAATACATAATAAAGAAAATGTGCTAGATAGACACAACAGACACCTTCTGTTCAGTCTTAACTAAGTAGGAAATTTGGTTATTTGTGGCAACATAAATGAACCTGGAGGACATTATTCTAAGGGAAATAAGCCAGGCACCAAAAGATAAAAAACACAAAATCTCACTTATATGAAGTTCAGTGGAATCTAACAGAGTTGGACTCATGGAAGTAGAGAGTAGAAGGCTGGAGATGGATAAATAATAAGTTATTGATCAAAGACTGAAAAGTTTCAGATAGACAAGAGCAATAAGTTTTTAGATCTATCACACAGGAGGGTGACTACAGTTAACAATAACATATAGTATATTTTAAAATAACTAAGAGTAAATTTCAAATGTCTCATCCCCCTGAAACGGTAAGTAAGTGGGGTCATGGTTATGCTGATTTTTTTGATTTAATCATTCAACATTTTGTGTGTGTGTGTATATAAATATATGTGACATATATGTCATAACTTCACTGTGCATCCTATAATTTCATACAATTATAATTTATCAATTAAAAACAGTATCAATAAAAAAATAAAAATAAAAACAAGAAAAGAGAATGACAAAGACCAGTCAATCTGGGTCAGCATAAAAGCAGACAATTCAACTCCTGGATATGATTGAAAAAAAAAAAAAAATATATACACACACACACACACACACACACACACACACACATACATACACACACCAGTATGACAACATACATTTTCCTAGCTAAGGCTGTCAAGAAATTTTAATATAGAGGAATTCTTGTCAAGTCAGGACCCAAACAGTTGTCATGCCTACAAATTATCTTTCTTGCTCACTATATATGAAGTGCTTAATATCAGGTATAAAAAGAATTCATTCCATTTTGAGGATTCAGTTTTTCTACCAAATTTCTTTAAATAAATCATACAGTTAAAACAACAAGTTTATGTATTTTAAAAACGATGTCCATTATGTAAAACAAAAATGTATTTTCAAAAACCTATGAATAGCAGCAACTGCATCTGAAATTTAATTTCAACGGTGCCAATATTATTCAGAAAAGTCAGCACATTAATCTGTTTCATTAAAGTCATCCCATTTGGATGTTAAAGGGGGATAAACTGATTTTTTTTTTTCAAAATGTGGCTATTGTAATATCACTATAAAGGTAGATTTTTAGAAAATCTAATCTGTAAGTTCAGCATGAGTGAAATTGCACGGCCATTATTATTTCTTCACAAGACTTTCCCCCAAGTGTGGTGTACAAAAGAAACTCCTCTTTTTAAAGTGAGTCTCAATTTTTATCTACAGGTCCTCGCCCACCTTTTTAATAAAATACCAAAGTGGAAACTTCTCAGAAATTAAAATGGAAAATGAAAAGTGAAAAAGCTAAAAGGTGACCTCCGCATGTAACATTTAAAATGAAATCTGTTGGTTCGACAGCTCTGCGGCCTCGCTTCCCTCCCAGGCTGTGAGTTGTTAGAATTTTTCACGCAGCCAAGACCTTTCCCACTCAGCTGCTGTCTCCTTCTTCACATCAACCTTTTCCGTGAAATAGGACCCTGCATGTTATCACAGCAAGAGTGCTAAAGGAAGCTTTGTAGAAATTAACAATAGAAATGATCTTGCACTTCTTGTCAAACCAACCACGGGGCAGACAGGACAAAGGGCCACATACCCGGAGTTAGCCTCTCTGGGGAAAACTGGACAAATACAAATGAATCCTTACCCTGGGTTGCGCTTTGCATTCAATAATTGCCAGCATGATCACTATCTGAAACTATGGGTGAAAAATCATTAGCCTGTTCATTCTACGGAGAAGAAACTTTTCTGGAATCGTTTTTTGTTTTAATGCAATAACTAAGCACGTAAATGCAAGGCAAACAATAGCAAAATTAAATATGTAGAACCTTATTTTCACAGATGAAAGTAAAGAATCTAAACACTAACTGAATAAAAATTAGACAATATATTTGAATTAAGTGAACTACACTAATAGAATTCATGCCTCTTGATAATTAATCACTTCAATAGCTACTATGAGCCAACAATGAGACCATGGTAATTTTGTGAAAATGTTCTTCATGACAGATGATTGTGAATAAGAATGGCATTGGTCTCCTTTGCTGAAAGGCAGTATTTCTTCAAGATTTCATATGGCAATAAAACCACAGAAATAGACATCATTACCCATGTCTTCCCTTGGTAAATTATTTCCTGTTCATTAATGTTATTCTTCTAAGCAATTGAGCATTCTTTCCACCTGTGAGAGTTTATGAATTTTGATAACAAAACGAAGGTCCAGGATCATGTGAGATGGGTCCTGGATCCTTCTAGGACACAGGTTATGTGTTTTCAGAGGCTTATGTTTTTTCCTCTGCCTCAGAACCAAACAACACCAGCCAGAGTTGTACTCCACATGCAATTGTAACTCCATGGTAGTGTTATGGAAATGAAATAAAACCTACCCATCCGATCTAGAATCCATTTCAAATATTCTCATACTAAATTCAACTGTCAGTGCCCAACTTTCATCATAGCATTTTACAGGTGCGTTAATGAGCTTCTTTTATACTTTCCTTCATGAATATAACATGGAAAGTACACATCTTATCATTCCTTTATCACAGGTAAAAGCTGACATAAAATGCATTCCACCTGGTTAAGATGGTAGTGATTTACCAATTTTTAGGTATAGACTCATCTCTTTAGAAAACAATGTATTTTCATTTCTAATAGTCACAAAGGCACATAAAATAAAAGATGTACTGGGCCAGGTATCTAGCTGACTCTCCCAGGCTGCTCAGACGCCTGGGTGTAAAGATACACAGGGAATTGCAATTAGAGAAGGAGAGTGCCACTTACATCGCTCTTCATCACTGTTGTCCCCACACTGATCTGTGAAGTCACACTCATTGTCAAGAGGCAGAGAGATTCCATTGTCACACTGAAAGCCTTCTGTCCCTTGCTGGCTCAGTGGAGTAATGAAAGTACAGGCAATCCAAACAAAACAAAAAGCTTCATTCATTGAGAATGTCAACATTCTGGCTAAGAAGAAGAGCATTACTTGGGATTGTCTATCAGAGATCAGGCAGCTATCCCAGGTAAGTCCATCATGGAAAGCATTCTTTTCTCCATTCTTTTTTTTCCAGATTTGCTTTTTGTAATTAGATAATATCGGTAACTATCTGTAACTCTAACAAATGGCTACCAATTAATTCACTCTTTCAGAGGAGTGTCTTTAGAAAATGTTTAACTTGAGTAATTGCACCAGATCTGTATCTAGCTAACCATGGGTGTTTATTGCCCTACGTACACCATATTTACACAATTTCAGCCTTTATGGTCATGCTATCTCCTGGAAGCAAATTTTAAGAAACAAAGGGCAGGCACATAAATGATATGAGAAAGGGGGACCACAATAAAGTTATAAATTGCATGAAAATGTTCTATCTTAACTCCTATACTCAATCACATTCATACAAGTTAGAACATGATTGGTATTACCATAATAAAAGGCATTCAAATATTTTAGGCTCGATTTTTAGACTTGCTCTATGAGTATGAAATGCTTATCATGCTTGTTGAGATAAGTGAAGAACCATTGATTTTAAAAAACTGAAAGGATATTGGACATCATTATTTTATAAATCATATAACTTGTACTCAGGGAAGTTGTGGGATGTATGTGAGAAAATACTGTAAGTTGATTTTGGAAACTAGAGCTCAAGTATCTGGGTGCTGAGCACAGCGTTCTTCCCTCCAAGGCACGCTGCTTCGCCTGTCAATCCATCTTAATTTGTGCTTACCATTGAAGGATGCGTATTCAGCATGAACAAGACTCTGACGTTCAGATCACACAGACATGTTAATTACAAATTTTGTAAAAGCAAACAAATGTAGAAATTTTGTGATCGTGAACATTCAAAATATTCCTTTATATTTGATTTCTTAACGTTCTTTGTCAACTACTTTATTTTAATTTCTTATAAATGCAAAAGACAAAAACAATTGGAGAATGTGGAATAGGAAGGACCATAGGTTGGGGATAGAGAAGGGATCTGGCTGCGTTTTTTATCTTTTTTCTTTTGCAGTTTTTGGCCGGGGCTGGGTTTGAACCCACCACCTCTGGCATATGGGGCCAGCACCCTACTCCTTTGAGCCACAGGCGCCACCCTGGCTGTGTTTTTTAAATGTTGGGAAGTAACTTTTCCCAGTGTTCCAGAAACAAATTAAAAAAATGCACGCGCACACACTTACAGTCTGAGGTATATGTGACCTCAGACAGGATGCGGCCCCCACTTGAGAGAGAAGAATTTTCATCTCATCACCACCAGAATAGACATTCAGGATTCTGGGGGAAGCAGATTAATCCCAATTTTTGCCTACCATTGAGCACTCCCTGTAATCAACATTTTGTTGCTCTGGGCTTCAGACCTAATTCACAAATATTTCTTCTCTTATCTGTTTTACAAATTAATATAAATTTAATACCTTGTCTACTTCTCTTTCTTTGCTTGTCTCTTAAATGTTGATTATCCTTTATAGTTCCATGCTAACTTTCCTCTCTCTGCTCAGATTATACCTTTTTCTGGGCTTTTCCTTCACTCTTATTTCAAAGACTATTTTTGTCTTCTTAATCTATATCTGCATTCCTGGTACGCAATTCTCCTTCCTGGTACACACCATATGTCACATACACATTCATAATAATTGACATTTCTACTTGAATCAAACATTAAATCAATGAATCTTCCTCCCCTCCCCCAAACCAGCTATATGAAACATGGCTCTTACTGCCATCTTTAATATTTCAATGAATGGAATCCTCTTCTATCCAAGCACCTAATCAGAACCTGTATGTTGCTCCTGGACTACTCTTTACTCACTCTACGTATCAATCACGAAGGCTTTCACAATACTGCAAACTAAATGTACTACTACCCACAACTCATCTTCCATCTTTCAGAGTGATCATGGTAATGCACAAATCCACTCCTACACATTTTCCTTTGAAATCTATGTAAGTGTCACAATCATTAAAGTGGTTTATAAACACAGCTTCCCTTCCACAGCTCAGTGCTTCCTTGGGCTCTGGGTTACCACCTTACTGAGCTACTGTGCTAGCAGTTTTCTAAACATGCTGTCTCTTGACTTTAGATCTGAGACCCTCTCCTCATCATAATCACCAGATTAATAGTCATTACTCTTTACAACGTAGGAGACTTTCTGTAATCTATTTTAGCTGATTATCCCATGCTGGGTTAGGTTCCATTCCCAGGTTCTCTCAGTCATCTGGGCACCTGCAGGTCTGGCACGCTCATCGTCTGTCTGTGGGAGGGAGTCTCTCATTAGAGAATGAAGCAGATTGTATATTATATGTCTGGAGTTGCTCATTGCACATGTCCTCTGCTTTGTATCTGTTGACTTACATCTCCCCCTTTCCTTCCCTCTGGTAAGCACTGTTTTGTTTTCTAGGTATATTTGAATTGTTTTTAAAATCCACATATAAATGAGATCATGCAATACTTTTCTTTCTATGTCTGGCTTATTGCAGTTAGCGTAATGTCATCCAGGATTATCCATGTGGGGGAAATGAAAAGACCCTGTCCTTATCTAGGGCTAACTACTATTTCCCTCTTTGTGTGTGTGTATATCTTAGATTCTTTACCCTTTCATCTGTCTGTCAATGGACACTCAGTTTGTTTGCATGTGTTGGCTATTATAAACAAGTCTAGATATTTAACGTACAACATGAGGACTATAGGTAATAAAATTGTACTGTATATGGAATGCATGCTAAGTCAGTAGATGTTACCTGCTGTTGCCACAGAAACAAAAAAAGGTAACTACGTGAGATGATGGTTATGTTAATTTGCTTCACTGTCGTAACCTTAGTACCCTTGTTACTACCGTCTACATGTATTTCACAATGACGTGTTGTCTACCTTAATGGGCAGCGCCTGTGGCTCAAAGGAGTAGGGTACTGGCCCCATATGCTGGAGGTGGCAGGTTCAAACCCAACCCCGGCCAAGAAAAAAATACATGCCAAAATTTATTTTTAATGGTAAAATATTATGATAGATATATCTGATTTTTAAAATGAATATTTTATTTACTTTTGTAACTTGCTTTTTTCCCCTTAAATATATGATTGTTACTTTTTTTAATTTCTTCTGTACCAGAAGAAATTCTTCTTTAATTTCTTCTGTGTGTGTGTGGGGGGGGGGGGGGGGAGATCATGAGTTAATCACATTTTTAGTCCGGATCCCCGGTTGCTATCAATAACACAGTTCCTGGAATAAAGAAGTTGCTACACAC
>CAUYPK010107113.1:0-11060 GCA_963574355.1 Loris lydekkerianus
TGGCTCCTTACCTACCCAGTGACTTTGTTCTTTACTCAAAGATAAAGGAAATATTGAAAGGAAGACATCTTGATGACATTCAGGACATCAAGGCTAATAGATAACAGCTCTGAAGGCCATTCCAGAAAAAGAGTTCCAAAACTGCTTTGAAGGGTGGACCAGGTGTTGTCATAGGTGCATAGTTTCCTGAAGGGAGTATGTCAAAGGTGACTATGGTGATATACAGCAATGAGGTATGTAGCACTTTTTCTAGGATGAGTTTGTGAAATTGTCAGACCAGTCCTCAAACAGCTCTATAGTTTTAAGTCCATTTTTGCATATTGTTCCAGATATGGGTGAAGGTTCTGTTCTCTGCATACAGGTGTTATTGTTTCAGGACAATTTGTTAAAAAGACTCTCCTTTCTCTATTGAATTATTTTTGTATATTTGTCAAAATTAATTGGATGGTGCCTGTAGCTCAAAAGGAGTAGGGCACCGGCCCCATATGCCAGAGGTGGAGGGTTCAAACCCAGCTCTGGCCAAAAAACTGCAAAAAAAAAAAAAAAAAATTAAAAAATTGTCTGTGTTAAAAAAAAAAAAAAAAAAAAGAATCAGAGCAAATTGAGCATGTCAAAGGGATAGCATTGGTGCATTTTCACTACAAGAACATTAACAGGTCAGGAAAATAGGGATGGAGAGCAAATAACCCAGCTTGCTCTTTCTGTCTCCATCTCCTCCAGACCTGGGGCCTGCTCCCCCTTTCTGGGGTTGGTGCTAGGGTTCCCATCTTCCTTACTCCTATCTGCCAAGTTTAAGCTTGTGGGGAATTCTGCCCACTTGAGGAACAGTGGACTGAAAGGCAGCTTTCTTTGGGGCAACTTTGTAGACAACCGTTAACATCCCCCTCATGCAGAAACTGTCCCTGATGCCAGGTTATGGAAATTGAAATGTTTTGTGCTCAAGACTCCTGTGAGCCCCAGTGGCCTACTGTTTAATTGTGTAATTACAGACAGTTAAAAATGCATGATATGTAGCAGAGAGAAAATAGTTGCTGCTTCGGGAGCTATTACGGATTACAGTTTATGAACATTTAAAATGATTTGTTATTTATATGGGCCTGGCTGCACTGAGTCATTTTGCAAATGCTACACCCCACTCTGGGGCCAGCAACCCTGCCCAGAAGCCAAAAAGGTAGAGAAGAAGAGGAGAGAAGCCAGAGCCACTGTGAGATTCAAGGAACAAAGTGTCTTGTGTGCCCTTCTTCACAGCACCCTGCAAGCTCCTGGGCCTCAGTGACTCTCTGTAAATAGTGTTCAGAAAACCCAGTCACAAATGTTTTAAAAATAATTTGATGGTTGCTCAGAGTCACTTGTGTATTAAACGGGACAAAAACAAAATCACACCAAGATTAAGAACCTTAGGTATTTGGGGGGACAAAGCATTGACTTAGCAACCACTGTCGGCCACACAGATGCCATGAAGTTAGGTCCACTCACCACCCACCTCTGGATTAGGCGTGTACCATAGCAGTCTCTGATAGAGCCCACAATGAAAGTGCTTCAGAGGCAGTGAGGGCTGAAAAGCAGCCCTGCTGAGAGGTCCCCAAAGTGCACGGCTCTCTTAATGAGCATCCAGCACTAACTGCTTTCAGCAAAATTTTACGGATGATGCAGCATTTAACAGAATTACAAAGCAGTAAACCGTCTAGGATGCCCTTATATTGTTTGGTATTCTAAAAAAAAATCAGAAAGAGAAACTTCATAATCAGTATGACTACAATTTTTTAAAAAATACTGAGTAAGATAAATAACCATATATACACGGAGGGGAAAAAATACATGAGATTGTGAACAGTGCTTATCTCTGATGATGGGATTGATTGCGGGGAGGTTAACATTTTCTTCATACTGTTAACAGTTTTAGGTGGGGTAAATAAAGCATAGCTATTACTTCTTGTATGGTCTTGGAATTCTTGTGAAGTAACACAGAATTGTGTGGTCACAATTCTTGGGAGGTAAACACAGAATCAAATATGACCTTTGTTACTGGTGAAACAGTTCTGGGCACGTTTCCTCAGGCCCTGAGTGATGGGGCCTGCTGAGGATGTCATCATCGGTTTCCACACACTGATACACCCCTGCACACCTGCAGACCCCCTCCACAGGGCAGGACCCCTACTGCACACAGATGGAAGATGAGAACAGACGGACCTTAATGAGAACTAGAACCAGATGATACTCCCTTCCCTGGGAAATGTCGATGAGAAAGGGTAAAACAGGTCAGGAGTGGTGTTCTCTTGGTAGTAAATATCTCCCAGTATGCACTGATTTTCCACAAATAACAACCAACCAGGAAGCACAGAAACTCCCAACGATTAGACAATCTACACCGGTTGCCAGAACCACCTTCTTTCAGCAGTTTCCAGTTAGAGAAGTGCTGTTTCTGTGGACTCTGCAGCAGCCACTTCACAGCTCTGGCTCAAGATCTTCATGTGCAAGTTATAGCAGCTATAACTACTAGTCTAGTAAAGTCCTTTTTGGCCACACCTTGTCACTTAATGAACCCCATCACATGTCCCATGAAATGGGCATACAGTTTTGAACAAGATAAACTCTTAGGAAATATCTAAACAAACAGCTATTTTTGAGGTCCAACTCTTCAACTTTTTCCTTTGGAAGGCAAGGAAAGTACCACATTAAAATAATTTGATGGCCATTATTAACATTGTTTGGCTTATTTTTTCTTACAAATACCAGTAGGGAGACCACATATGTGTTGTGATGATATAAGAACATAACCAACTTTTCATGTCTGTTGATCAGTCTGGGAAATGATTATTAAAAAGAAAGACAAAACTGGACTTACTGAGGGTTAAGGAGCATTGGGGACAAGAAAGAGGTCTGAGACAATTCTGGAAGTGAACATTTTACATTTCCATGTTTCATCTGTAACACAGATATTTGTCAAATAACAATACTATTATGTTGGCCTCACTTGAGTAGATTCTTAAAAAAAAAAACACACATGGAAGGTGACATTTCAAGTGTAGAAAATTTAGGGGGGTGGGGTCTTGGTGTGTGCCACACTTTCTGGGGGCAAGACATGATTACAAGAGGGACTTTACCTAACAAATGCAATCAGTGTAACCTGGATTATTGTACCCTCAATGAGTCCCCAACAATAAAAAAAAAAAAAAAAAAAAAAAGATAGGAACCAAGTAGAATTCTCAGCCAAAGAACATTTTAAAACAACTCATCTTGAGATCTATTAATCTCTGAGTTTAATTAAAAGTCTGAATGAACAAACTGATTTTATCTGATACCCACTTGCATTTGGTTTCCCTTACTAAGAGGTTGCTAAAACTTTCTCAGGTATTTACTTTCATTTACTCTTGTAAATGAGTTCAGACCTAATGTGTGACCTCCCTGAGGCATTCTGTAACTAAACTAAGTTACAAGTGAAATTTGCAAATCCAGTAACAAAGTAATGCAAAAATTAAAAAGAACAGGGAAAAAAAAAAAAAAAAAAAAAATTTGTTCCTTCTCTTTTTCGATCAATCCTAAGGATTAAAGGCAGAATTTATGGATAAAGACAGAGAAGTAATCTCTGATGGAATGAGATGGCGTATCAGTGTTCTCCACGGCTCGTTCAATTAATAGACTTCACTGTATGTAAACACTGATGGGGGGTGAAATGTGTTGCTTCCTAATGATCTAGTCTGTACTCTAACAGGATGTACGCTCTGCCACAGATATTCTGCTTGGCCATTTCCCCCAAACATTTACATCTCTCAGTGTGCTAAGCCATTTATTTTGACAGTGGGGCTTGATGCACATTTCTGTTGATAGCTCTGCAAACATTTTATAATGAAAATAGCATACAACTGGAACTAATCTCATTATTTTCCATATTATTCTTATAGCAGTGGAAGAACATTAAATCTTGGAATGATAAGGCACAGATGTTTAATATAAATGTTCAAGAGCTCTTGGCCAAGTCATTCCTTCATTTCTTTTGTCAATAGATATTTATTGAGGAAGTACTCCGTTGCAGGCACTGTGCTATTTGTATATATTTTTAATATGTAGTCAAACAGGAATGGTCCTTTTCCTTGTGGAGCTACCATTCCAGTTAGGTGAGAGATTATTGAGTTTAACAAACAAATAAATACATGCTTATGCATTGGGACATTATAAGGCTCTATTTTTTTCACTACAAATTCTCTTAACATACTTCCTCTTCATTGGCATCTTGCTATCAAAAGCCCAATTCTATTATTTGTTGGTATGAAATTTCTGCCACCTAATTATTTTTTCCCCCAAAGCAGAATCTTCACACTGATCTGACATAGGAGCCCTGAATAATTGGCTATGAGAATTCCAAATACACAGCCCTGTTTGAAGACAATCTTCATTCAGACTTTAGAGTTAGCACAGGACCTAAACAAACACCTTATTCCCAGTTTTTCAGAAGCCCTTTAAACATTCTTATGGACTCCAGGATTTGGTCAACATTCTCCCACTTTCCAGCCTTGACCCCACTGACTCCCAAATATGTAGTCCAATCGCTCTTTCTGCCCCAAAGACCACATACTTCTTTTCAAATGTCCTCAAGGTGTCTCTCCCCAACACCAAGCTATGACTGTCTAGACAAGCTCTCCCTGCCCTCTCTTAATTCTCCTTATCCCTTCCTTCCCACATCTCTTCCTCTAATCACCCAGACAGAGAATGCTGCCTTCTGCCTTCTGCCTATCACACTACGGTCTCACATTTCAAACAATGCATATGATTTATGGGAGTGGTTTTCAACCCCATCAGATGCAATGTTCCATTTTATAACAAATATTATGTAATGCTCCCTTTACGATCCTGAAATGAAATTAACAGATAATATAATTTACCTACGTTATTTCAAAAAAAATCAATATTGTGACCTAACTATAATAGGAAGGAGAAATAAAAGGGAAGTCATTTGTAATAAAATGATACGTATTAAGAAATGCTATTCTAGAATACAGTATGAATTAAGCAGAATCTTGGTCCTATTTGCATTTACAGTAAACAATTTTACTTCCCCCCCCCCCATAGTTTTTGGCCAGGGCTGGGTTTGAACCCACCACCTGTGGTATATGGGACTGATGCCCTACTCCTTTGAGCCACAGGCACTGCCTAACAATTTTACTTCTTTATAAAAGAGGTAAAATGATTTTTTTTAAGTTCCATGCAAGAAGTACAAGAATATAAAAGAACAGAGATAGAAGTTAGCCCTAAAATACAATTATTATTTTATTTTAACAGACCAGACTTACTTGTTTATAATAAGAAATAGAGGAAAATCATCTTAAATAATGTACAGAGAACACATAGAGACTGATTACAGAGTGCTAACGTGGAGACATAGGAAATATGATGTTCTCATAAAGTCTTATATATAAGTGTCAAAATTATACCTTGAGTATGATATGCAGTGGGGTAGTGATAAATATCATAGAAAATCTATCTCTTATCTTAAAATCTCACCACCTGCTGAGGAATACATTCTGTCTTTAATACTTAAAACACGCTGCAGAACATATCGTTCCATAAGCTAGAACTAATAAAAGATGAATAAAAATGTGAAAGAGCAATGTCTGAGGCTGAAAACTGATTGTGTGGTGACCTCTTATGACAGAATCAGAATAAGATGGAAAAAATACAGGAAAATCAAAATAAATACTTTTTGATAAGTAATTTTAGGAGTATAAATTTCTTATTATGGGGCTACCAAAATTTATAGACACACATATACAAATACACATATACATCATGGTAAAAATGAGTACTATTTGAAAAGCAAGCTTTAATGATAGGATTTAAAGTGTGTTAATTGGAGTCGCCTCTATCCCAGTTGTGTATGTGTAGACTGCAATGGAGACCCATAACTCAAAACAGGAGTGCCTTCTTATTACCTTGGATGGTACAAATACTACTCCTGTTGGTGGCATAGTTTACCAAAATGGCAAAAACATTTTCCTGAGAATAATAATTTTTTTTAAAGTACACTTAATTGACAAGGTAGATGCATTCTAGGAAAATTCATTTGTATATTAAAACTATGTAAAACATGTCTTGTGTCTGCATGTGAAACAGAGTTAAGTTCTACGCATTCACTTGTACATACATGAATGTCCAACAGACTCAGGGACAATTTTTGTCTGGAAATCTTTATTGCATATCCAAGAACATCTAGCTTTCCTGCTTCCCACCTATTATTAATAAAACCTGATAACACATCCATTTTTGGAATAACAACAACAAAAGCCCCAAGCAGTTTTGAAAATATTCTTAATAGACAATAATTTCCTAATCAAGGATGTTGCTTTGTGAAATATTTCTGTTGAAGAGCCAAAAATCTCATCCTAACTGGCCCTCTAGCTCTCTCTTACAGCTTTGAATCTTCCAAGTTGTCTTTTAAGATGCCTTGTTAAAATGTTCTCACAAAATACAGGGCCCAGACATTCCAGATCTGGCAGGCTAGAAAATGACCTCTGAAAAAATATCTAACCTTAGAAATTGTGAATATTAAATTATTTGGGAAAAGAGTCTTTGCAATTGGAATTAGGTAAAGATTCTAGGATGAGGAGATAATCCTGGATAATTTGGTGAGCCCTAAACCCAAAGACAAGCATTCTTATAAGTGGAAAGTAGAGAGATATTTGAGACAAAAAGAGAAGGAAACACAAAGAGGAGGAGGAGGCAAGGTGACCACAGAGGCAACATGACTGGGGGTGATGCAGCCGGATGCTGGGGACTGCTGGCAGCCTCCAGCAGCTAGAAGAGGCAAAGAACAACTTTTCCATTTGATTCTGCAATCCATTAACATTCACCAGGCATCTACCCAGAAGAAAAAGAAAATCATTTCATCATAAGGACATCTGCACTAGACTGTTTATTGCAGCTTAATTTTACAATTGCCAAGATATAGAAATAACCTAATAGGAATTAGGGGATACTATTCAGCCATAAAAAGATGAAGACTTTACATATTTTATATTAACCTGGATGGAACTGAAACACATTCTTCTTAGTAAAGTATCACAAGAATGGAAAAGCAAGTATCCAATGTACTCAATACTAACATGAAGCCAGCAGATGATCTAACACACACCCACATTAGAGAAAAATGCAATTCAGTTCAAGACGGAGGGAGGGGGGAAAGGGGAGAGGAAATGAGGGAAGGAGGAAGGAAGATTGGCGTCTACCAATGGGCACAATGTAAGGAGCTAGTACACCTGGGTGTGGAGCACAATTACAACAGGGATTCTATCTAACAAATGCAAACATTGTAACCTCATTTTCTGTATCCTCAAATTAATCCGAAATTTAAAAAAAGAACAGATTTTCCCCTATAGCGCTGGAGGGAGTATGGCTCTGCTTTCAAACTCTGGTCTCTAGAACTGTGAGAGAATAAATTTACATCTAAGCCACCAAGTCTGTGATGATTTGTTATGGCAACCAAAGGAAAGACACCAGGTGGTCTAGACACTGTGCAGGGTAGGAGAAAGGTTAACATCATGCTTCCTGTACATGCTTGTTTTGCCCCAAGACGCTGATTTTTCCACTGATGTGCTGTGAAAGGATCTTATGTATGCCCTAAAAATTTTAAAGATCATTAAATTATTTTTGAAGGAAGTTCAAAGCACAGTAAGCATATTCTTTTCTCTCTCTCTCTCTCTTTTTTTAATCAACATAATTAAAGTGTGCTGTAGAAGTTTAACTATAGGTCCAAGTGTGCTGAGAGGTTGAAAAACTGGTCTAAGATAATCATGCTGTGACCATGGGTGAATACTGAGGGGAAAGAACAGAGTTAAACATCTCTATTCTCTCTCTTTGCAGACTCTCTCTACTCACTGTGCTTCTTAAGCACCTCAGTCAACCTATATATCTTAGCTCAAGATTTCCTGGCACTTCTCTAGCTAAGTGAGATTTCTTTATGTAAGCTGAAATAGAATTATCTTCCCACTCTGCAGAGCATTCACCACACTTTAAAACTAACATTCAGTGCTGTGATTCTTTAGCAAAATATTAGGTTGCCCACTAGAATATAAGACTCCTCCAGAGACAGGACCCTGGGTATATTTTCTCACCATTATTTTCTCTAGAGCCTGGCATCGTATATAATATACAGAAAGTTCTTAAATAAATATTTTATGAATGAATATTTAGACAGAACCATCTATAGATGTTTTGGTTTTTAAAAAAAATGCTTGTCACTAATACAGCAGCACCAATAAATTTCTTTTCTAGGATAAAGTAATGTTTGAATGAGTAGATTCTTCTATTTACTGTATATAAGGTAACTATTTCTGTGGTCTCATTCCCCTCAACCTCTGAGTCAATGCTAAGTGTTTGAATACAGTCAGTTCATGGCTACTATTGTGGGTTGAATTGAGTCACCCCTAAAATTCATTCTGCCCAGAAAAGGTAAATATGGATTTATTTGGAAATGGGATTTCTGTAGATAAAATGGGATTTCTGTAGACTCAAACTCTAGGAATAGACTGCAAACTAATGTTATCTGCACAGAAGGACCAAGTGAACATGAGGTCACACTGGATCAAGATGGGCCTGAAATGCACTGATTGACATCCTAGTAAGGAGAAGGAGGTCTGGACACGCACAGAAGAGGCCAGGCAGAAACGAAGTGATAGAGCCAGAAGCCAAAACTTTCTGGCATCACAAGCAAGGAAGGAAAATAGAATTTTTTTTTTTTTAAATTTTAGATTAATATGAGGGTACATATACTTAGGTTACATTGTTTGCATTTGTAAGGTAAAGTCTAAGCTATAGTTGAGTCCTCACCTACAATTAAAAATCAAGAAGGGAGGTGGGGGACAAAGAATTCTTCCCTAGAGCCTTCAGAAGGAATGTAGCCCTGCCAATACCTTAAGACGTCTAGCCTCCAAAACTGTCAGAGAATAAATTTCTGTTGTTTTAAAGCACCTAGTTTGTGATGCAGAACATCCTCAACGCAATCGGTAGGTTCTCAGAAACTGATTTTACGTGAACCGACAGGCAGCAGGTCCTCAAATAACATCATTTCATTCAACATCATTTGTTATAATGTTAAGAAAAATGAAAACTGGTTTTGTTATATACCATTTTGCTTAAAGTTGCAGTTTCTAAGAGCCTGTACATTTGTAGACTGTACTTTGCTATAGCTTCCCTAGGAGATAGCCAGCAAGCCACTAGTGTGTTTTAGGGGTTTACCCAACTTTTTAATGATGATTTACCTTGTGGGGTTTGCTTTAATAACAGTATTCCTATTAGCCAATTAGATTGACAAATTTAGTGACTCAAACTCTAGGAATAGACTGCAAACTAATGTGATCTGCACAGAAGGGCTCAGGTGCAAGGTGTTTGGGGGGTTGGTTTTTTTTTTGGCAGTTCCTGTCTCTTTATAATTATGTATCTGTGGTTAATTTACTTAAGAGTTCTGTTTGTTAATTTCCTCAGATATAAAATGAAAATATTAATCCTTTCCTTGTAGAGCTGTGAAGATTAAACTATATGTTACCTACAAAATGATTAGCATAGGATCTGGCACATGGTCTAATTGCTTAATAAATATTAGCTATTACTATTGCTAGTACCAGCATGAAGGAAAGCCAAAAGTAAATAATCACTTCATTCAATTTAAAAGTAAAAACCCTGACTATGTGATGGTCATAGTACAGTCCTAACACATTAAATATTTTTATTCTATGAACAATCACTTCACACCCGTTTGGCTAAGATTAAGTGTATTCTACGTACAGATCTTATTTTCCTTGCAGATTATTATAAAGTTTGACTCCACAGGTCACCTTTCAATGCAAAAAATCATTCCATTTTAGAAAAGTAGCACCCAAATACCCCTTCAGGTCACCAGAACTTGCCACGTTACTACTTAATGAAGCTTGACACCTGCAGTGACTTCTGAGCAAAGCTCAAAGTCAGTGAAATATTACACGACTTACATTTACCATCAGACCAGGAACAGACCCTCTTGCTGCAAGGTTTTTATAATTAAAAGTCATGACATCTAATAATGTGTCCAACCTCTTCTCATTAACATAGAAACTTTATATTTAAAGGAAATGTTCTAAATGGTAAAGGAGAGAACATATAAATGTCTTTGCAGTGGTTTCTAGTATAGCTGGTTAGAGTGGAAAGGATACACACCGATAGCTGATGGGAGTTTGCAAAGAAAATAGTTATGGTTCTCATTCGTTTATTGTTTGAGAGAGAAGGGGTGGCAGGTGAGATGTGCCACCTTATGAATTCTTAATTCTAAAACCCACATGAGGCAAGAATTAATAACCAGTGAGTATGGGAAAGTACTGTCCAGTCAGAAGGAGTGGACACTGGTCTTGACCCTAGAGAAGTGCTGAGACTCCCCTGCCACTGCAGGTGCTAGCTGTTTTTACTTGCTAGACTACAAGAGGTCTGAGACTCTCTGGTAGAACCAGGTCATACAAGGATGAGAAGGCACTTCAGTTGACTACAAGGCACTCAGAGTTTGAGGCAGTGACGATTTTCCAACCAAAGTGGAATATATATTTTCATAATATAACTGTGTGGATAAGAAGGCAACAACAAAGAAGCAGCCTTCACGGCGTTGTCTTAGTTACTGTATGTAGACATTTGTATTCGGCATTTAGTAAGTTTCACCTGTACCCATTCTAAGATGCACCGTAGGTATGGCCCCACCCATTACCCTCCCTCCACCCTAACCTCCACCTCCCTTCCCCTTCCTTGGCCCTTTCCCCATATTCTTGTGGTATAGTTGGCTTATAGCCTTCATGTGAAAGCTATTAGGTTGTTTAAAAAGTTTTGTCCTTTTTAATGTCATGTGTTTTTGTAGCTCCATATCTCAATAAATATTTATTCTACTGTATCGTGGTATATACTGATCAATGGAGAATTTTGTACTCTATACATTGATGCTGTTCATTTTTTTCTACTTTTAATTTTTTTTTATTCTTTTCAGCCTATTACTATATGATGTCATTAAGCGATTTTCAGCCAATTTTTCTCTACGAATTCAAATTGAACCAAAG
>CAUYPK010107114.1:0-33709 GCA_963574355.1 Loris lydekkerianus
ATTCCATGGTGTACATATACCACAATTTATTAATCCATTTGTGGGTCGATGGGCACTTGGGCTTTTTCCATGACTTAGCAATTATGAATAGGACTGCAATAAACATTCTGATACAAATATCTTTGTTATGATATGATTTTTTGTCTTCTGGGTATATGCCCGGTAGAGGAATTACAGGATTGAATGGTGTCTGTCTTATCTTACCTTTGTGATAGGAGGGGAGGACAGGAAATGTGCCTTGTATTTCTTTACCTGAGAATACTGGGCAAGCTATACTCAGGAGCTCACAGCTTATGGTGTAGATCCACATGTTAGCAGATCATCATAATCAGATATAAACAAGCTAGAAAAGATATGCCTCAAGGATTCTGGGAGTACAGAGAAGAGGACTAACAACAAACTGGAGAAATCAGAGAAGGCCTTACAAACTTTGAACTTTGAGCTGACTCTTAAAGGTTGGTTATAAAACAGAAGCTCTCCAGGCAAAGGAGGTAGAGAAGGGCTTCTGAGAAACAGATAACACCATGATCAAAAGCCCAGAGACATGTATTATACATGTGAGACAGGCAAGGTAAGGGAGCAAAACGTGTGGAAAAAAAACTCCAGGAAAGGAGGCTAGAAAAATAGTCAGTATGCAGATGATCAGGCTCTTGCCATGGAGACAATGGCAATTGATCCTACAAGGTAAGTAGAAAGCCACGGAGGCTAAGCAAGGAGATGACATGATCAGATTTGTATTTAAAAAAAATTAACTCTGACAGCAGCATGTAAATCCATGGCTACTGGGGACACTTGAGGGAGAGACATCAAGAGATTTTGAGGGGTGAAAGGCTGAGCTGTTGTGGCTGTTGTCGCTGCTCTGGTCCTTCCTATTGTTTGGATGGGGCTGGTAGTGAAAGCAGCAGCAGATGTGTCCAGTTAAAGGCATTCGTATCATAGATCACTGACAAGGAGACATTGAGTAGCAGGGAAACATTTCTAGTGCCTGTGTCAGTGCCCAGCCCAAAGTGGGTACTTAACCAATGTTTGTGGAGAAACAAAGTAAGGACCCTACAGGGGGCAACCAACACATGAATCGATTAGAGAGTAACAGGATGTTCTTATCTTGGTGATGAAGAGCACGATATGTACTAGTGTTCCCAGTGATGCGGAATGGCACAAGAGCCACCGTGAGGGTTCTCAGGTAGGTCAGTGCCATGCCTGGTTGGCCAGACACTGCCCTCTCTGGCAGACATCATCTGAGCAATGAGGGAGCCTCAGAGCACAGATCTCTGAGATGACATTGAAGGATCACCACACAAATCGTGCATGTGTCTCGTGAAATTTCTCTCCAGGACACAGAAAACAATGGAGTTCAAGGCCAATAAATGTAGACTTCATATGAATGACTATTTTAAATGAGACATGGAGATTTAGAACATTTGAATTTTTTCTTAGCCTAAGAAATATTAACATGAGATAAATCTTGATAAATCATAACCTATCACATATGTATAGACTTTCCTTGTCTCTTCTAAAGAATATTCTCAATTAACCCCAAGGAACTGGGGGTGAGCTAGAAGGAAAGGGTGAAGAGAGGGAAAAAAAGAAGTAGAAGAGAGAGAGAAACAAAAAACCTAGCAGAGAGAGACTTGAGGAATGGCCCCATCTACCCAGCAGATCCAGGCCTTTTAGCTTAAGTCAGCAGATATGAGTGAGCTTCCTGGGACATGGAATTTTAAATATTAGTGGACATGTTTCAGTAGCACAGCACAGAGCCATTAATTTCTTTGGCATTTTCAGCACTTCACTGCTGCTAAGCATTCCCAGTATGTTCAGGTTAATAGAAAATTTGCAATCCAAGGATATTTTATACCTGCATAACTCTACTTAAAAACACAGCATTGAGCAGTATTTATAAGAGGCATAGACCATGTTTACACAGGTCCAACAAAGGCTATTTAAAAGACGATAATGCACTTTTCTCACTTTAACTGCTTTTTTTGCTAGTAGATTCTAATCATTCTAGCAGTACCATGCTCAAGGGCACATTTCCACCCATGATGTAAATGGCAGTCAGAGTGATTATATATACTTACCTTGCACTGGGATGCGGAAAGGAGGAAAGAACCTGCGCTTAATGTAGAGTGGGCACTCGATAGATGCTATTGACTTGATTACAAGCACAGGAGGTGGTTTCTCTGGAAATACCTGTTTTGCTTCAGAATATTATAAGGCTCTTTCTCCCCCATTGTTCTTTTAAAGGCAGAATTACAGGCTGCAGATAAATGTCATCTTCAAGAAGAATTCCTCTATCTTTATAGATGAAAAATCTGATACGGGATAAACAGTACTCTCTTGCTAACAACTGACAGAAAACCTAACACAAACAGACTTAAGCCAAAATGGAATTTATTGGCTTATGTAAATGAACTGTCTTGAGGGTGAGCACCCTTGAGATGTGGCCGGATTCAGAGCTCTGAGGCCACCTGATACGGCTGCCTTCCACCATGTTCTAGGCTTCTGTCCCAGAGTCGAACGCATGTGGTAGAAAACCATGGTGTCAGCCCTCAGCTTCCAGGAGAGCAGAAGTGGTTCCTCTCCATCCCAGAAGTCCTGTGGCAGGTCATTGCTTCCAGCAGGGTCGTGTCCCCTTCCTTGGGCTGCTGGACCGTGGCTTAGTCGAGGTGCCTGCCCTGGGGAGCCAGTGTTTCATTCCAAGCTCACAGGCTGCCTACAGCAAGGGGTCATTGCCTTTGTCATATTCGAGATACGCGAAGTACAATGCCCAGAGATGGGAAGGCAAATCCTAGGGTGAGGGTAGGGGTGGGGCCTCACTACCTTATGTAGCATTTAAATTAAATTTTTTAAATGGCCTTTTGTATCTCCAGGTAAAATCTTCCCCCATCTCAAGGAAGAGTCCTCAATAGGAAAAAAACAACAACAAAAATTCTAGTTTGCAGTTGTTTGAGGGAAGCTGAATGAAGGCAAACTGTGTCCTCCAGTTGTGTTTCTCCTCACCATCAGATCAGTTCACACGCCTGCAATGTGTTCTTTTCCCAGAACTAAATATTTAACAACTATCCCTTTCAAATTCCTGTGAGGAGTGTTAATGGCTTGTCCACTGAATCCTGAGAACCTTGATTTACATCTCCCTGTCCCCCCACAGTTCTGGCCATTTTAGGGTCACCCTAATCTTAGAACACAACCTTCTTCCAAGTCCGCTTGCATTTTTTTCTTTGTTCAGGAAAACATGAGGAATATTGACAGCTATTTACCTGAGCCTGAAGGCTGGGCCAGAACCACATAGAAGTCAAAGACTGTAGTATTCTCTGTCTCCTGAATACATCCATTTCTTTTGTTTCCCATCATTACTGTCAGTCTTTTAGACTCTTTCAGAGTTAATTCTCCATTCAATTCTTTGTCATAAATATAGATTATGCAGTCCTATTTCTCAACCATGTCTCCCAGATTTTACTCAACCACTTAGCTATATCCATTTGCCAGATGAAAATCTATGTTCTTCAAAAACTGCTGAAAACGCCGGAGTAATCATGCATGCTAAGTGTCAAGAGGAAGAACTGCACTGCACCACACAGGATGATGTCAGGGCGCTGCTCCCAGGAGCATTGGACGTCCTTGCTGCCAGCGAATTTCTCTCCTGTCATTCAGAAATGCTCACTCGGTTCAGGTGATGGTTCTGTTGCCACATTTTTAAAAAAAATTGCACAGACCTACTTGTATTCTTATTTATCTGAAATCAACTAAAATGAATAAATAGGCTTTCTGGATTTATCACAAATGAATCTCACTTTTTCATCAGATGCTAAAATGTCTTTGCTAGAAACACAGACAAGAAGACTCAAGTAACTGCTACTGTACCTATAGATTTTGATTTACGTTATGTCAGCTACTGGTTTAACCAACCACCCTGGCACTTAGTGGCTTAAGACAACAACTATTTCATTTGTTCATTATTCTCTAGGTCAGCAATTAGAACTGGACTCAGCTGGTCTCCACTGATGGCTTCCAGGGCTGGTTTCACTTGGAGACGTTCATGTGGCTGCTCAGATGGGGTCAGATAGGCTAAGACAGCCTCGCTCACGTGGATCAGGATCGGTACTAGCTGAAGGCTAGGTCATCATCTCCAGCAGGCTGACTTGCATTTCTTCAAATGGTGCCAGAAAAGTTCTCAGCAACGAGAGAAAGAGCCAAGCCCAGTTGGCAAGCATGCTGCGAACCTCTGCTTCCATCACATTTGCTAATGTCCTATCAGCCAAAGCAAGTCATGTGTCTCACTCGGTGTCCGTGTGGGGAGGCAGAGCCATTGACAACCATTACTGTAAAAATCTATCACATTAAATACCTATAGCATTTCTTTCCTGAAAATGAAATTTACTTTGCAAGGTGTCAGGGCAAACCCATCACCAGGAAGAATATCTGTCAGAGATTTATAGATACAAAGTAGAGATATAAACCTTTTATAGGTTTTTGTTAGCATCTTCTGTTCATCGAGGCATAAACTCAATGGTAAAACCAAACCCACTTCAGTACAGGACTCTAAGCCTGTACAGGGACCATGCCTAGATATTTCATATACAACTTCATTTAAGGCCCTTGGAAGGATTTCTAGTGTAGAGGAAGGTGAAACTTCATTAGGTTACATAAGTCAGCGTGGTCATCCAGATCCTGGTAATTAGGGAGAAAAGAAGGTGACCTTGACAGTTAATAGTAACTAGCATTTCCTGAGCACTTACTCTCAGTCATTGTGTGTGGTCTATTTTCTGAAAGCCTTAAAGAACTCTGTGAGGTAAGTAGTTATCTTATCTCCATTTTATGAATGTGGGAAGTGAAGTTCAGAAAGCTTAACTTACCCCAGCTCACACAGCTAAAACAGAAGGGTTGGGACTCAAACTCTGTCTGTAGAGCCTCAGTTATTTCCCATGAAGGCATGCTACTTATTCCTTCCCATGGGACAAATGGATGGGGTTCCATGAAGTGAAGTCTTTCCCAGCCCCCAGCCCCCAAATGTATACTCCAGTTACATGTTGCTCCTTCTTGAAACATTTTCCTTCTGGTAGGACCCCTGGACTTCAAAGTCATAAGCAGGAAATCCTGGAGGGCTTATGGGAGGAAGATGGTCTCCATAGTTCTTACACCATGATGGGGTTGACTGCTTCCTAATTGAATTGTACTGAGACTCTTTCCCAATAAAATTACTCTGGCAGAGCCTGTTCACATTGCTGCAACTACTGCATGAGAGAAGTCAAACCTATTTTCTCTTTACCGTCTCTAAGGCAATGTCCCTTATGTTTCTCAGAAAGTAGCTGCTGAGCCCAGCAGATCTGGGCTTAAGGATATAAATAATCCTCTGTTTATGCCAGCACCTTCCCATCCAACAGCGTAAGTGAAGATCAGGGGTTTAGAATGGATGCCCTCCAACTCATCTTAATAATGGAGTTATTCTGACAATATCAATAGGTGCCGATGATGCTTAGGATGTGATGAAGGATGAGAAATGCTATTCTGGAATTAAGTCAATTTCTCATAAACAGTTTTTTAAAAGTCATGGTGATGTAAGTAAATTTAGTCCTTGTACTTCTGTGTTCTATTCCCAAGTAGTGTCTACCTCCACCTCCAAGAAACTCCCTTGTTCAATCTTTCCTTCCACATCCCTTAAGCATCTCCCAGATTTTAAATTAGGTTTTTTTGAAATGAAAGACCGGGCACAGTGGCTCATGCCTGTAATTCTAGCACTCTGGGAGGCCGAGGTGGGTGCATTGCTTGAATTCAGAAGTTTGAGAGCAGCCTGAGCAAGAGTAAGACCCAGTCTCTACTAAAAATAATAAAACTAGCTGGGCATTGTGGTGGGTACCTGTAGTCCCAGCTACTCAAGAGGCTGAGGCAAGAAGATCACTTGAGCCCAGTAGTTTGAGGTTGCTGTGAGCTAGGATGCCAAGGCACTCTACTGAGGGCAAAAAAGTGAGACCCTGTCTGAAAAACAAGAAAAAGAAAAAGCAATGAGGTTCCACAGATTTTTTTTTCCCCATTGTCCAGTCATATACCTTTTGGCAAAGAGGTACTAATAAGTGATGGCAGGTGGCAGATGTCCTTACATCTGTCTTTGCAGGAGGATTGAGTTAGCAGAAAAAAAGGCAGTGGTTAGCTAATTTTGAAGAAGAATAAATGCATTAGATTGTATTCAGTGGAACATGATTTGCATAGCATGAAAATTGTATAGAAATGTAATTCAGAAAACACAGAGCTTTACAATGGTCATCAGGTCTAATTTATAGCTATTTCCAGGGACTAAAACATTCTGAAACAATAACTGAAAGGCTTACTTTCCATTTAGCAATTGGTAGAAATGTAAAATAGGCTAGGGTCGTCTTCTTCTTCTTCTTTTTTTTTTCTTTTAAGTAAAACTCTTTACTAATACACTGTGATTTAAAAAACATAATGCACGATTTTTTTTTCCTAATTCTATGCTAAAGTTGTACACGTATCATCTGCCTCAATTTCTAAGCTCTCTGTTCATATTTATGTATTTATAAAATCTGCTGTTCTCAAAATGGAAGAAATCCTAGAAAAATTAATTATGTAATGAGTTCCAATGTTCAGATTTGTAGTTGTTAGCTGAGAAATAGAATATCAATTCAGAAGCACATTCAGAATTTAACCATAGCTTGATGCAAATTAATATGTACATGGGTAGTGTTCAGTCAGATGAAAAGAGGGGTAAAAAGAAGAAGAAGAAGAGAGGGCAGAGAATATGTGTTACCATTAAGCTTGCCTTCACTCAATGATCTAATGAAGGTACGTGGCAGAAAGAAGGCATAAATTCTGAAGCCAACTCTAGCCTCCCCAGTGCTGCTCAGAAAAAGAAATCGGGAACAGGTATCTGGAATTCCATTCAACCAGGATTTGCAGGGCATTGAGTGTTTCTAAGATACTCTCAGAATATGTAAATGACATGGATACAGAGAGCCTCAAGAAATGAACTGTCCGGAGCGGTAGGTAAACATCTATCAAACAGGAGGCGAAATGTGCTGAAAGTTTGGAACTTGGTAGAGGTGATGGTTGTGCAATATTGTGAATGTACTAAATGCCACTGCATTTTGCACTTTAAAATGGTTAATTTTATAGTATGTGAATTTCACATCAATATTTTTAAAAATGTGCTTTGAAAAGTCACAAAAGGAAAAGAAAGAAGAACCCCATTTCCTTGGAAATCTCTGCTCCTCATTTCTGGAGAACAGAAGGCTGACCCCTGGGAAGCGAGGAGCATTTGGGGCCCTGACGGACCTGAGTTCGTGTCTCAGTTCTCTTTTTGTTTTACTAGTAGACATCTATTATTTTGAAAACTCTGCCATTGGTCTGGCCATTCTGGGAGAGGACATAAGTCCTGTAAAGAGCAGGTTCACTAGAAAGGTATTTGCCTACCTGGTGAAATTTGGGGACCGTGGAAGGCTCATCTGACCAAAATATCAGTGTACTGGGGGAAGGGTATTAGATTTACAAACCAGTTCTACCCCTACTTGCTATGTGGCCGTGGGCAAGTAAATTAACCTCTCTGAAATGGTTTCCTCAATAGCAAATTGGGTGTCATAAAAAACTACCTCCCATGGTTTTGAAAGATACATGCAAAGTGTATTGCAGGAGAAGACACGAATAAAATAAATGCCAACAGCTTCTCTTCCTTTCCTTTCTCCCAGCCTCTCTCGCACCCCACTAACTTGACTTGACATTCTCATTCATAAAAGTCAATTCCTGTGATGCACCAGAAACACGGGCCTGTAAATTATCCTCATTAGGTTACAATTACACGGGGGGAGCTCCTTTCTTTGAACTTCATATTTTCTTGTGGAACATCTTCCAGCAGAGTAGGTGTTCAAAGCAAATCCAGCTACCACTTGATTTTGTACAGCCCACAGGCTAAGAATGGTTTTAAACGGTTTTTAAGTGGTTGAGAATATATTAAAAATAAATTTTGTGGAGCATGAAAATTCAAATAAAGTTTTATTGGAACACAGCAACATTCACTCATTATGTATCACCCATGGCTGCTTTCCCACTGCAAGGGCAGAACTGAGTTGTTGCAACAGAGACCCAAAGGCCTGCAATGCATAAAATACTTATCCTCTAGCCCTTTATAAGAGCATTTTGTGACCCTCTACTCTGGCGTATCACTCCTGGCCCTTCCCTCTACCCTTAACTCACTTCTAATTGACAGGTAGAACTCTCAGACCATAAGATTTCATTCCCCTTTTGTTCCTTTCTGTCATAGACCAGTGGGAAGCAGTGATTCCCCAGTAACTATCTGCTGCAGTGCCGTCCCAGCCAAGGCCTAGGCTGGGGGGGGGGGGGGGAGAAGGGGGGGGGGGAGAAGATGAGGGTTTGGAGAGTTAGAAAAACCTGGTCTCTTTGTTTAATGTACGTGTCCATCTTTCAATTGGGTCTGATCTCAGAAGGTAGAAAGTTATGCTTTGTTGACACCCAGTAACTCCAGCAATCTCTTCCTCCCCCAAATCCTTTAGTTTGAACCCTTATCATCTCTTATCTGAATCACTAAAACATCCTACTTCCTGGCCTCACTGCCTCCAGCATCATCTTCTTCCAATAAAGAATAGCCAAGGTTACCTTTTTTAAACACAAACGTGACCTTATTTCTTCTCTGTGGAGAAGATTAATTGCATTAATGGCCCAATATTTCACGTCTCTCTGTACCCAAGCCCCAGGGCAAAGCCTTCTTCCACTGAGTCTATGCTTGGGTGTGTGGACTGCTTTGCAAAGGGATAATAACAAACTTGACACAGCAGAGGTTTGAAAAGTCACTTACACATTTCCTCCTCTCTTGAAGCCCTGCTAGTGCTACAAGAACATGGCCCAGGAGCCTGCTGGAGGGATGTGGGAGCATATGCAGGAGAGTCGAGCTGTCTCAGTCAAGGCCATTCTAGATGAGCCAGGTCCCAGCCAACCCATTAGCTGCCTGAAAATGCATAGCAAGTCCAACCCAGAGCAGCAGAACTGCCTAGCCAATCAGTAGGCTTGTGAAAAAAAATCAAAGGTGATTGTTTTAGGTCTCTAAGTTTTGGGATGATTCATTATTCAGCAATAACTAACTTACACACCTCTTTAAAACTTCTCAGTGCCTCAAATTTCTCTGCAAAAAGCTTAAACTCCATAACTTACAAGGCTTTTCATCGTCATCCTGAGCTCCACATCTTTATGTTAACCAGCCCAGTCAGCAATGAGTGGCTATCACCATAAAAATAGTTTCCCAACACCCTTTCCTGGTTCACCAACTAGATCCTGAACTTTTTACCTTGTTCTCTCTTTCCTGATCAATTTCTGGTTTCCTCTGTCCTACCTTCACCTCAATCTGAGTAGACCTTGAGTTCCCTCTTGGACTATAACTCACAGGCACCCTTTAGAACAAATGTTTTGCAAACTTTGAGTTGACTCATTGAGTCCGAGATAAGTTTAAAGAGTCATGTCTATGGGTGGTGCCTGTGGTTCAGTGGGTAGGGCATCGGCCCCATATACTGAGGGTGGCAGGTTCAAACCCAGCCCCAGACAAACTGCAACAACAATAAAAAATAGCCGGGTGTTGTGGTGGGTGCCTATAGTCCCAGCTACTTGGGAGGCTAAGGCAAGAGAATCACCTAAGCCCAGGAGTTGGAGGTTGCTGTGAGCTGTGTGACGCCACAACACTCTATCAGGGGTGATAAAGTGAGACTCTGTTTCTACAAAAAATTAAAAAATTAAAAAAATAAAGAGTCATGACTACCATTTTTTAAGATGAAATTTAAGAAGAAAGAAATAGGATAGGATCAACTAGAAAATAAAAGAGTGAGAGTCAATTCTCAGTGTAGCCAATATATATTGGTTTTACTATGTAAAATATATATTTTTCCTGCTGGCCATGGCCGAAAATGTTTGCAAACGCACTGCTTTAGAACATGTCTTCTGGCTACTCTGGGTAGATACTGCTCCAAACCTACCTGGTCCTCAAACCTATCCCAGGATGGGCCCTCACAGGCAGCTGCCACGGGGCTGCCCATCCTCCCTGACTTTCCCAGCTCCTCCGCCCACCTCATCCTCCACTCCCCAGCAGGCCCATCCTCTGGAGCAGCAGCTTCCCTGAACAATTCGTACTCTCTCCTGCCTCTGCACTTTTGCAATCTGGCATTTCCTCTGCCCATAGCAACCTTTCCCTCCTTATTCATCTGGAAAATTCCTTTGTTAGGAGTGGTGTAAGTGCATCCTCCATTATTCAATCTTTAAGACCAAGCTCAAATCTCACATTCTCTGGGAAGCCCTTCTTCCCCTCCCCCTCCACCAATTCCATTCCCATTCATACATGAGAGTTGGTAATACATGAAAGTGCAACAGCATTGTTTTTAAAATTTAACTTCTATTTGCTGCGTATTTACTGGAGAATCATCTGTGTTCCCACGTGCTCCTGTCATCCCTGTGCACACAGCTGTCATAACCTTTAGAATCTGTGTATTTTCCACACATGGCTGGGAACTCCTTGGGGTTAAGGACTGTGTTACGTTTCTCTTTGTATCACCAGCACCTAAAGCGGGACCTGGCATCAATATGAGCTGGCTGTCAACTTGAGTTAAACTCGTCCCCTTGTATTTTTGAACTTAAGCAAATCTGATGTTGATCTTCAAGACCAAGACTATTCTTCCTCTCTCCCAATTCCAGGTGGCCTGTGGGGATGAGATACAGGGCCACTCGGTGACAATGGGAATAGGAGGCCCTAGGAAGCGGACAAGAGAGGGCAGACTCCTGTTCCAGGCTGCCTTCAGAGTACGCGCGTGAGCCCCAAGGAAGCCCACGCAGCCTCCTCAGTGATATGGCCAGCTATGTTCCTGAGTACTTGCAAAATGAAGCAAAAAAAACCCCCTGAACCCTATACAATGTCAAGAAGCAGGAAGACACTCCACAGCCTCTTCTGGAGAGCTTTGTGTGCCTGACCCGGGAGATGAATAAAGAGGCACACAAAGCAATCAGAGGTCAGAAAAATCCCGTGAAAGGCACAGAAACCTCAGGGCTGGGGAAGGCTGAGGCCCTTTACAGACTGCAAAGAAGAGGAAAGAAGTTAAGAGCCGGAGCTGAGTCTGACACGAAGATGGGCGTGCAAGGAGGCCTGCCGAGTCAGGGGAGAAACCTTTCTCATGGATGGTACAAAGAAGGAGCAGGAGCAAAGAGGGAAGTGAAGACAGCTGCAGAGAGGCCAGGGCGAAAACTCAGGTATTCAACAGATGCCCACTGTGAAACGCTCACGTGAATTCTGTGGGCCACGCTGCACGTGCACAGGTCATGTTATGGGATTTTCCACATACACTTGTCTGAGTTGTCGGATTTCCAATAAAGGGCTCTGGTGTGGTCCTAGTTAATTAATTACAGGGGCAATGAATGGTTGCTGAGTATCAAATGGGGAAAGTTAGCACAGAGGCTTTAAAAATTTCACCCTAAGTTATATAAGTCATAAAATGGGAATTAATTTACCCTTAGGTGTTTATCAACAATTCCAGTGCCTAGCAGAGTGCCTGGCACACCCACAGGAGGGCACAGCAGAAGAGGACTCAATGAATCATTTTATAGCTCTTTCACTCTTTCTAAAGCATGAGTTTGTAAGAATAGCAGTTCCTGAAATAGCCGAGGTGTCTCTAGAAGGCTGTAGTAACAGGGCAAGGAGGAGCTGAGAGCAGAAAGAGAGGAGAGGGAGGAGGGGGAGAGGGGGAGAAGATGGAATGATTCTTCTCTTTTTCAGGCCATATAAGCCAATTTCAAGGAGAAATTTTTCCATATAAATGTATGACACGACCAACTCAATCAGATTAAAAGGAAAACAAAGAAGGCAGGTGAAACCCCAAGCCAGGAAGAGTGAAAGCGATTTTGGACTCCGAGTTCACAATGAGGTAAGTCTAAAAGATCATGAAGTCATGTCAGTTTCTTGTAGCAGAGCCAGCTTCCTGCTTTTTTAATGACTTGTATCATGGACTCGGGAAATGTGGGGATTTGGACTAGATGATGAATCGATGGAGGTAGAATGCCTAAACTTCACTCGTGGGTGGGAAACAGGAGCAACTACAAAAAGACACTGTCAGCTGTCTTCTGTGAACTCAAGCAAATCTGACGTTGGTCTTCTAGGCCAAGACTATTCTTCCTCTCCCTCAATTCCAAGCAGCTCACCACTGCAGGTTGAGGGGGAAGGTACCCCACTGCCTCGGGAATACTCGTAAAATAAGAAAAGTCAGCCAGCAGGGAGAAGCAGAGAGGGAGAGGGGTCGCTCAAGTAACCAGGGGTTAGAAAAGATACCCCAAGACACAAAGGAAGGAATGGCACTAAGAAGAAAAAAGTGGAGTGCAGTCGTGGCCTCTACTTTAAGTGCTCATTTCATGTCAGTTATCTGTTGATAACGGCCTTCAAAGGCGGTGCCCAATATCCCCAGCCAGCCCCTGGGAAAAAAGTTCTCAAGCAATTCAAGGAGACACAAACACTACAAGACAACAATTTTAGAACAAGAAAGCACCTGCAGAGGGAGAGAGGGATCTTTAGATTGTGAGTCACAGTGTTCGTACCTTTAACACAGTTTGATATATAAAAATAACTCACTACGCATCAGTTACATTACTATAATCAGAGGGTGCCAAAAAAATGTATACACATTTTAAGGAAAGAAAAACTGTATTAAAATTGTAATCCTCAGTATATAATGATAACAAAAGAAGAAGACAGGTCACATTGAGCACCTCTTGTCATTGCAGAAGTCAAATGTGACTTGGGTGTGCAAACATATACATACACATACACACCTCGCACATACACACTGGTATATATCAGGTGCTCCGTATGTATAGTTTGAGCCTGGTTCCTAAGGCTGCTCCAATCTCTATCCAGATAGCTAGACCATTTGGATTCCTAGGTGCAAGCTAAGCCCTTGCTTCCATCAATCCCTTCCAGTCTGGACCTCAGACAATAAGGATTTCTGGAGTTACAACCCAGTCCTATGGGGCAAACCATCAGTTTACCCAACTGTAAGTCCAGCCCTGCCCATGCCCCCATTGGGATCACTGGCTTTCTGTGTCGTTTACAGCACTCTTCAGCTCCTTGTACCCCAGGACTGCTGATAGTCGCTGCCCTGGGGATGCTCTGCCTGGGATCTGGTTTAGATAACTTGCTTACTAATCCAGCTTTGCTAGGACTAGGGTCTAACAAGCTCCAATCATCCCATCTGCTCCAGCTGCAAAAGGCATGGCGTGTAAGGCATTATGGTACTCAGCAGCAGGGAACAGAACCAACAGGGAGGAAGAACCAGGCACCAGGTGCCAGGTGCTGCCTCACCACCACAAGAGGGGGTGACACAGAGGGAGCAAGGGATGTTTGTGTGGAGGGAAACCGGGTGACCCCCTTAGTGTCATAAGCCTCACTTCAGAAGTCACAGGGAACGCTGGGGGAGAGTGATGCAAGGGATATGTGGAGGGAGGTGGCCGTTCTTGGAAGATTTACTTCTCTGCACCAGAAGCCCAGACAGCATGCTGGGATGTCAGAGACAGGAACTCTTCCCAGAGCATGGGTCTGGCAAGATTTTATGGAGTGTCAATCAACAGGCTTCCTGTCCTTGGGAGGGGACTGCTACCCTGGGAAGCCCAGCTGCACACTAAGGAGACCTGCAGATCAGGAAACACTACCCAGGGAAGGAAGACACCAGACAGGCCTGTGAAGAGAAGCAGACTTTCCCCTGACCTTTTCCCGTCTGCTCCGCCTCGCACATTCAGATCTGATTTTCTAAAACACAGCTTTTGTCAGGTCACTCTCTGTTCAGGCTCTTGGCCAAATGATTGCTTATAACCAATATCTGTGCTTTCAGCTGTCCAAGCTAGTAGCCGTCACAAGCCCTCCTGGTGCAGGGCAGAGTTGCAGAGAGGTTCACAAGGCAAGAACTGAAAACAGCGGCATTTGGTGCCTGGGAGGCTTCTGGTGGTTTTTCAGTGGATAACTGTGTGTGATTTTGAGAATGGATGACATCTTATAAAGCAGAGATGAAAAGAAGAGAGTAGTAGAAACTGGGCCTTTGATCAGCTAAAGAGAAGAAGACTGGGGATTAGCGCTGGTTGGAGGGAAGAGACATGTAATCAATATTTTTTTTACACCCAATATTTATTCATTTATTCCACACAGATTTGTTGCGTGTCTACTCTGTCTAGGCCCTGTGCAAAGCAGAGGGGACTCGGGGGTGACCAAGATGCACATAAGTTCCCAGGGGCAGGGGTTGGTCACAGGGGACAGAAATTTCAGTTCAGAGGAAAAAGATCAGAGGTCTACTGCACAACACAGTGACTATGGCTCATAACAATTTACGGTATTCTTGAAAAATGCTAAGAGAGTGGAGGTTAAGTGTTTTCACAGCAAAAATGATAGCTATGTGAGATAATCTGTTAATTAACTAGATTTAGTCACGCCACCGTGTATATAGACTTCAAAACATTTTGTACACAATTAAATACATACAATTTTGTCTGTCAATGAAAATTGTTCTGCAAGATTTTTGAGCAGAAAAAATGAAAACATTTAAAGTTAATAAAATGGCCTCTTTATCTGGGGAGAACTAATGGACAATGTGATGAATATGCTTATTTTCTTAGTAAGCATTTCACTATGAATAGCAAAACATCATGTACACCTTACATATACAATACGTGAGAGGACAGAGACAAAAGATAACCAGGAAATATAGTTACTCCAGATAAAATGAACATAATAGATTAAGAAGAAAATGTCTTTAGTATAGGTATGTTTAAGATCCTCAACGAGATAAAGGAAAGACTGGTGCTCATTAAAAAAAAAAAAAAAGAAGAAATTCTAAAACAGAAGAGTCAGATGAAACAAGAACTGGTAGATACATAAAATAACTAGTTGAAAACTTGGCAATAAAAAATGCAATCATTATGAAACCAATTTATAGCTTTCATATGAAAGCTATAATCCAATTATAGACCAAGAATATGGGGAAAGGGGAGAGGGAGGGGAGGGAAGGGAAGAGGATGAGTGGAGGGAGGGTAATTGGTGGGACCACACCTACAGTGCATCTTACAAGGGTACATGAGAAATTTACTAAATGTAGAATATAAATGTCTTAACATAATAACTAAGAAAATGCTGTGAAGGCTATGTTAACCAGTTTGATGAAAATATTTCAAATTGTATATAAAACCAGCACATTGTACCCCGTGATTGCATTAATGCACACAGCTATGATTTAATAAGAAATGCAATCATTGAAATAAAAATCATAATGGGATAAAAAAATCATAATAGGATAAACTGTAGACTAGACATATTTTAAACAGATAAAGAATTAGAAAACAGTATTGAGAAACTCACCCAGAATGCAGCATAAAATGATAGAGAGATTGAAACTAGGAAGTGTCAGTGAGGAAGTCCAGACAATACACAGAATGGCTCCAAAATGGGATTCCTAAGAAAGAGAAGAAAGACAGTGGCAGATAATACATATTTGTAGAGATGACGGCTGAGAATTTTCTGGACTTGAAGACAGATGGAAAGTATACTTACGTGTAATTGTTTTTAAATGTTTACATGACCCAGCTCTTACCACCTGGGTGACTTCCCCTCCCACTGCTGTGCTCACTCTGCCTCAGCAGCCCTGGCGTCCTGGCTCGTCCTCAGAGCCTTTGCACACCCTCTTTCTCTGCTGAAATGATTTCCCTCCAAGGTCATGTACATGGCTTGTTCTTTCATTCTCTTTAAATTTCACATGCTACCTTATCAGTGACATCTTCTCTGATATAAGCAAATAAATATTTGCTTAGGAAATTAATGAATGGGTGGACAGGCTGTACACTATCCTTCCTACTTGCCACCTAACCCACCCACCTGGACCTGATACGGTGCTGGGTACATGGACACGTGTCCAATTTAGTTTTACTGAATTCCGTGAAGAGCCTCATCAGTGTCCTAAAAGCTGCCATCTCTATGTGTGTATGTGAATTAATATTTACTGACAAAATGTGCTCAATCTATTTTCCCTAAAGTTTATCATTCCATGTGATAGAATAATGAAATGGTGGAATTAGACATTTAAAAGGGGAGTTGAGAGCTCGTTAACTTCACTTCCATATTTCGCTTGTGAAAAACTGAGGCCAAGAAACAGCAGACACGGGGAAGCAGTTTAACAAAGCCAGGACTAGAAACCAGTCTCCTGACTTGGAGGCCAGATTTCTTTTCACCATCTTCCTTATACAAGCATTCAGAGAGAAACTGGGTCATAAATAATTGTATCTCCTGTAGGAACATCTTCCTAACCTCTAGGTCTGTGTGCGTTGTTTCTAGGTAACAATAGATCACCACTTCTCGCTTCGGAGAAGTTGGGGTTTCCAGGTGCCACTTCATTAAAAATGTAATTTTAATGTATTTTTATTTCTACAGCTTCTTGTCATTAACAGCCTATAATTAAAATAATTAGAAGAAGGATCCTGCCTGTTAATCAGTCTACATTTCAATAAAACATTTTAAAATTCTCAGTCCAAAGCTGTTACTTTATTATTTAAGCAGGAGTTCTATTACATAAATTGTCACCACAGTACTGCCAACCAGTTATTTATAGAAAAAAATCTGTTAGCTTTTCCTTGGTAAACCAATGTCACTCCACACTGCAGTTATTGAAGAAATTACAGGGAGAAGGAAGATGGGTGTGTTTGCATCCCCCCAATGTAACTGGGCTCTGGACGCCTTCCGAAGGCTTTTCTGGATGCTGTGTACGTCAAGAGGGTTGAGAAAGAACACACTTTTGCAGCAGCAGTGAGAATTCATGGTGCTAAATTTTGGGTGTCGTACATACATATATATACACACAGACATATGTATGTGGTGATAGTGATGAAAAGACTTTTTAAGCTGCTATAATTCAAGCAAGCTACATTCCCCTGCTACGATGGGATTTGAGAAGCTAAAAAGGAATAAAAATGATAACCTCTATAACCAATTTCTTGTTGTAAGCTTTCTGTTCTCAGTTTGCTGTAAGCTTGCACTGCCAAAAGCCTTGTGCTAGAGAGTTTCTGGAGGACTTCTCAGATTGTGTTTCCCCAGAGGTAACCTCTGTTTGACTCAGAGGGTCCTGGTAGGAAGGCCAGTAGAGCTCATTCAAAGAGTTCAGAACTGCTGCCATATATTTATTTCAGGACCCTGCTAACCCCATTAAATGCATACTTCTCCAGGGTCCCATAGGCAGTGAGCTTATTTCCAGAAACAAGGTAATAATGGAACTAATAAGAATTAAGGACCACGTCTTAAGAAATAGTAAGTAATATTCTTAAAAATTAGCATGAGATAAACATCCTGGCTGGGATTTAAAAAATTTTTGAAAATAATTATAAGCCTGCCTCTGGTCCTGAACAAGGGGCTTCATGACAAGTTTATGGAGTTGGTAGAAATATGAAGGAAAACATGGAGCATTTAACATAACTTCCTGTGGCAGATAGACTCTGAGATGTCCCCCTCCCATCTTGTATAATCCTCCCTCTTACACGTGGGAAGACCTGTGTCTGGCTTCTAAGCAATAGAATCCAGTGCATGGGGTGCAGTGCCACCATCATGATTGTTGTGTAAGATCGTTAGCTTCCAGCTTGCTAGCCGATTCTCTGCCTTGTGACTTTAATGAAATAAGCTGCCACATGAAGAGGTCCATAAGGCAAGGAAGTGGGGCCATCAGTCCAACAACCCGCAAGGAACCAAATGCTTCCAATAATCACATGAGCTTGGGAGCAGATCCTTCCCTGGTTAAGCCTCAGATGAGACCCCAACCCTGGCTGACTGGCACTCTTGCTCAGACTGGTCTCCATCTTTTGAAAGGCCCTGAAGCAGAGAAGCCAACCATTTGCCCCGATTCCTGACCTGCAGTTAGTGAGTGAACATTGTTTGAAGCCACTAAGTTTTGTGGCAATTTGTTATGGAGCAATAGATAATTAACATGCTCTTCAAGTAGGGCTACATGCCAAAGAAAGGAGAGGTTGTAAAAAACTGAAAAGAACACAAACGTAGATGACAGAAGGCTCTGAGTTTGTGTCTCTGCCATGCCATTTGGTATTTGTGTGACCTGGGTTAGCTCCGTATCGTTTCTAAACCTCAGTTTCCTTATTTCTAACAAGAAGACAATATTTCCTACCCCAAGGCACTGCGTGCAGGAGTAAATCTGATACAGTAGTCAGTAGCAGGCCTGGCAGATATAAAATATTTAATAAATACTATTCACTGGGGCTGTGCTCCATAGACTTCACTTACGGGAACCATTACAGCCTTCACCCAGGGACCGTGAGTGTGACATAGCCAGCCGGGCTGGTCTGCTTACTGTTTTCTTCCCACCAGTCACAACTTTCTGCTTCAGGGAGACTGAGTAACCTTCCATTCAGTCCTGAAAGGTTTTACTCTCCTGGGTGTTATAAATGTCCTCTTCTCTGTATGTGACATGATTAAACTAGGGAAATACAGAAGAGTTATTAAGAATCCTTTTTTCAAATAAGGAAACAGATGAAATCCCGTCGGTGACAGGAATATATGACCTCAGTCTTGGTGCACGAGGTGGCCCTGCGTGCGGGAGGGACTTCATTATCTGGCTGGGAACATGCAACTGTCAGTCATGAATTTCTAGCAGCTTTTTGCTTTCTTCATTGGCCTTGGCACATTAGAAATTGTGAAATCTTTGCCTTCCATGCAGATGGTGTGAGTAAAGGCAGTAGTGTACTACTTTAGTCCATTATGCAAAGATTTCTTAGCGTCTAATCAGGCTACATGGATAAGTCAAAAAGAAACTATAATTTTATTTGAATGCCTGGCCTTTGTGACTCAGAAAAATAAGTGGAATTTTACATTTAAATGTTGTTTAAGCCGGGTGTGGAGGCTCATCCCTGTAATCTGAGCACTCTGAGAGGCTGGGGCAAGTGGATCCTTTGAGCTCAGGAGTTTGAGACCAACCTGAGCAAGAGTGAGACCCAAGCCTCTACTAAAAATAGAAAAACTAGCCGGGTATGGTGGCAATCACCTGTAGTCCCAGCTACTCGGGAGGCTGAGGCAAGAGGATTGCTTGAGCCCAAGAGTTTGAGGTTGCTGTGAGCTATAACACCATGGCACTCTAGCCAGGGTGGCAGAGTGAGACTCTGTCTTAAAAGCATTTTTTTTTAAGTTGTCAGATTTGGAAAGCAAGAAAAAGTAGATCTGTTCTGCAGTCATGTAGAGGATATCTATATGGCACAAGAGCTCTGTTGACATTTTTCAAGGAGAACCCATCCTTTTCCTTCATAGGAAATTAGAGGGAAGTGCTATTTTCCATTCCTCTTCTTGCTTTCTATTTCTTCCAACAACAAACATGCTCCCACCATCATTCCATCATTTTGTGTATGTACATTGATGGTTAGAAGACCTGCCGCTTAGTCGTTTGATGCTCTTGGGCAAGTCATTTTCTCTCTCAAGGTCTTGGCTTCCTCATCAGTAAATTGAAGAGAATAATGACAACCTCAAAGGGTGGATATAAAGATGCAATGAGAGGGCAGGGCCCGTGGCTCAAAGGAGTAGGGCGTTGGCCCCATATACCAGAGGTGGCGGGTTCAAACCTGGCCCCAAGCAAAAACTTCAAAAAAAAGATGCAATGAGATAAGATATGTGAAAAGGCAGAACAATAATTTTGTCCTGTATACATATATTAAAGCACAGAATCAGTTTCAGGGGGAAAAAATTCAATGCTTCTGTTTTCTACATAAGCTAAATTTTTCTCATGTCTGAGCAATCAGCAACCTAGTACACCATCCATAAATGTCCGTTTCATTACAGGTATATTGTAAGTCAAACTATTTGGTTACAATTGCTTTTAACAGAGATGGCGCTCTAGTATTTCATTGAGCACCTGCTATGGGCAAGTGTGTCACATGTATTGATTGATTCGACCAATCCTTAGTAACTCCATGCAGGAATGGAAGCCCAGAGAGGCTAAATAACTTGCCTTGGGCCATGCAGCTTGATGGAGATAGGAATCAAACCAGTCATCTGAATCAATAAGCCCCCTCAGCTGCCCCTACAACTGCCACACCCCTCAAAAAAGTGTAACTTTCTCCGGTACTTAACCTCTAAACCAGAAGAACCAAATAAATGGGGAGCAAACAGTTTTGCAAATGGATCATGAAAGGCGGCGGGGGTTGGTGCTGCAGATACTGCCAGCCTTGGTTCCTAGAGACAAGGATTCTGACTTTGGGAGAAAGAACTCTAGGTATCAGTCCCTGGTTGGCACGCTACAGCATGACAGCATTTGCGGTAAATAGAGTGTGAAGCTCTTTGATTTTGCAGCCTAAGTGCAACCTCCCAAGGTGAGTGAGTTTTTAGTAGAAATTGGTGACTGTAACTCTTGTTTATGAGAAATTGATGCCTATGAGAAATATATAATCAGTGATAAAAGAAACTGTTCAAATGGCATTGCCTCTGAGTAGCTTCTGACAAATTATGTAATCCATTTAAGCAACATTATAAACAAGTAGCGTTCTGTGGTTTTCTTTTCTTATTTTCCTTTAGAATCACTGTGATCTATGAGCTTTCCAAAGCCTATACCATCCAAGCATCAGTAATAAATCATAAATATTTATAGCATTTAATCATGAGGCTGCCGAAGAACTAAAAAAGTGTTATATTATTCAGCAACTCATTAAGCACCCAGCATGCTGGTAATCCAATGGCAGGCCTGGGAATGGTTGCTTCTGTCACCAGTTGTCTTCCCCCTCTTCTATAGGAAAAAAAAATCATCAATGCTCATAGACATTGAGGCTGTAGCAGGTGTAAACCAAAATCAATTAGACAACATCATCCCTGATCCCCTAGCAATGCATCACTTTACAAAACAACAAAACGTATCCTCCTTGGCATCCCATTACAGAGGAGAGATGGGGCAGGGGTAGGTAAGAGGGAGGGAGACCCATAATCACTGAGCCCTCCTGTGAGGGCAATAATAGTCAGAACATCACATTTACATTATTAATGACTATTTCATTTCCATTCCCATATTCCCTTTGTTTTATTATTTCTGAGGGAAAAATATTAGATATGTTACTCAGGATACAGGAATCAGTAATATTAGAACCATTCAAATATGGAATGGGGCTCCCTCCAGAGATAGGGGTGTTATCACCTGCAATGTTTGAGTCAAAGCAGAATGCCCCCTGTCCGGGGTTTTCAAGAGGGGATGAGGAGATTTCCTAACAGAAAAGATGACCAAGATCATCACTGCTTCAGCAGACAAAGATGTGAGCCTTTTTCTCTCTCTCCTACAATAGAAGTTTAAACACTAGAATACTGACTTTTCCAGACTCATTTGCAGCTAGGAGTGGCCACATGACCCAATTCTGGCCAATGAAATGTTAGCAGAAGTCTCTGGTGAGGGGTGAGGGAGGATTTTGAGGAGGTTTAGAAGAGGCACACTCACTAGGAGCCTCATGTACTCCTGGCGGTATTGTAAAATGGTGCAGCTGCTTTGTACAATCGTTTGGCTGTACCTCAAAAGGCTAAAACAGCATTACCATATGACGGAACAGTTCCACTCCCAGCTAAATACCCAAGAGAATTGAAAACATATGTTCACATGAAAACTTATACACAGGCTGGGCGCCGTGGCTCATGCCTGTAATTCTAGTACTCTGAGAGGCTGAGGGAGGCAGATCACCTGAGCTCAGGAGTTTGAGACCAACCTGAGCAAGAGTGAGACCCTGTCTCTACCAAAAACAGAAAAACCAGCTGGACACGGTGGCACACACCTGTAGTCCCAGCTACTCAGGGAGGCTGAAGCCAGAGGAGCACTTGAGCCCAGGAGTTTGAGGTCGCTGTGAACTATGATACCACTGCACTCTAGCCTGGGGCAACAGATGAGCCTCTGTCTCAAATAAATAAATAAATAAATAAATAAAAACCCACAAAAACTCGTACACAAGTTTCATAGCAGAATTATTTTTAATAGCCGGAAAAGCAGAAACATACCAAATGTCCACATACCAATGTGTTCTAGCCAGATAACGGAATATATTCAGCTATAAAAAGGAATGAAACATTATGCTCAGTGAAAGAAACCAGACACAATAGAATCAACACAAGTTGTACAGTTCCATTGGTAGGAAATGCTCAGAATAAGCAAATCCATAAAGACAGCAAGTAGTTGGTGGTTGCCAGAGTTTGGAGATGGGGAATGGTGGCCGGCCGCTAACAGGTACAGGTCTCTTTTGGGGATAAAAAGATTCTGGAATTAGACAGCGGTCATGATTACACAACTTTGTGACTTACTAAAAGCCATTACATTATACACCTTAAAGAGATGAATTTTGCAGCTCAGCTGGCTTAACAATCCCTCTTGTTCGTTGCCCTTCACCTTCCCTTCCTTCTTGGGATGCAGATGGAAGGCCTGAAGTGCATGGCCATGTTACAGCCACAAAAACAAAGGCCGTTTGCTGAGGAGAAGGAGCAGAAGTTGTCAGGGCCCAATAAACCTCTTACTTGTAAGCTGCTATTTATCAAGTTTGATGCTGTTGGTAGCTGAATGCAATCCTGACTAATTTACGCATACCTCCCGACTTTAAGATTTTATGAAAAGCCAATACTATTAAAATTGAGAACTGAGTTATGAAATGCAGTATCTAGTGAGGTGTAGAAAAATAGTTCTTCAAAAAGTACAATTTAAAGAATTCCCGTTTTCAGAGATATTCAGTAACTTGTGCTAAAAAAGAAGCAGTTGGACGTTGAAGTCTGATACTGCGTTATGACACAGAGTAATGAAATGTGAAAGACGTATTTTAAGACATCTTTAAGGAAAATCCAATAAATATGAATAATTGCCATTATAACTATTCCATTATAACATGCTATGCAGTGAAAGATGAAGAGTCTATTTTTGGATTGTTTCCCAAATGCCTGAAGAAAAAAAACTCATATGGTGGATCTTTTGTTGCGTTCCTAGATAAGACATTTAAATGCTACATTTTTTTAAGTAATAAATAGCCATAATTTGAGTATAAGAGGAGCCATTAGGAGTAAAGACCACATGAAACCCACTGACATTTATAGCCTTTTCTGAGATACTAGCATGTACCAGTGCCATTTTAAACCAAGCTTTCTGAAATCTTTACTCATAAATTCTCCATCTAGTTTCACATGTTTTTATTTAATAAACAGATATCTCAACATCCACCTGGAACCCATTTTCTTCCCTGCCCCAGTGTTAGAAAATTCTGGATTCTAAATTTTATAATTTTTGACCAAATGAATGTACAGTGGTTAGATTTACTCAATCCGGCTCTGGAAAAGCATAATACAGTTTGATTCCTGTGCCTGATCATTTTCAGAAATAACTCATTCATGTGGAAGGAAGGGTGGTCCCAATCTCTTTCACTCATCAGGTATTTTAAGCTACTAAAGATTTTGTTCAAAAACTGAAAAATCAAATTAACCACATAGTTGTCTGAACAAATAACTGATAATTATATCATGAATTCAAATAACACAGATGAATTCAACAATAGCATGAATTCCAATAACACACAGGCCAAGATCCTTTTTCCCCCTTATTAACAGTTTTGGGAAAGAAATAGAATATGATCATTGAGAATATGTTAATATGCCCTCAATCTCTGCTTCTGAAGACCCTATGCTAGTGTTTGGTTTTTACAATAGTATAGAAAACTCAAAATTTGGGAAACTGGACTATTCTTGACAGATCACATCTTTTGAGCAATACAATTTTCAGCTATGCTCAGTTGATTTCAAATTCAGTTGTTGTTATCACCCCAGTTCTACAGGCAGCAAATAGGAGTGCATGTGAATGCTCTTTGAAAAATGCAAGTTATCATAGGAAGCTCCAGAGTTATCATTATTATATTATAAATAATAAGTAATTCTGTTAATCTTTTTTTTTTTTTAGAGACAGAGTCTCACTTTATCACCCTCAGTAGAGTGCTGTTGTCACAGTTCACAGCAACCTCCAGCTCCTGGGCTTATGCGATTCTCTTGCCTTAACCTCCCGAGTAGCTGGGACTACAGGCACCCACCCACCCATAAAGCCTAGCTATTTTTTGTTGCAGTTTGGCCAGGGCCAGATTCGAACCTGCCACCCTCAGTATATGGGGCCAGCACCCTACCCACAGAACCACAGGTGCTGCCCTATTCTGTTAATCTTCCATCCTTTCTACAACTCACTGTGGGCACATGAGTGAGCTCCAACAACTCTCTTATGCAACTTCTTTGGATAAATACTCAAGAAAGGCGCCTCATTTTCTAGAAAACTATAAAACTATAAACAATAATTTTTCGAGAACTACAAAACCTCCAACTTTTGCACTTCCTGCCTCCTTCTGTTGAAATGAAGCATCTGCCTCATTATGTTAAATTTGACAGGGGTCCTCCAGAGGTCAGGTGAGGATATTATCAACTCAGGTGCTGTTTTCATTAAGTTCCTGTTGGCTTTCTTGAGAAGATCCAAGGAAGAAAGAAAGACTACACCCCAGCCAGAAGAGCAGTGGGGGAAAGGTAACTCACCATTTGTGGAAACATACAAGAGTACACTTCCTAAGTATAGGTGGAAGACATATGGAATTACTCCAAAGCCTGAAGTACTTTGAGGGAGGAAAAGAGAACATAAAAATGTGTATCTTTAAAGGAGCTTTTGCTGGTGAAAATAATCACAGTAATTAGTCATTGCATCAAAAATGTATTGTGGGGAGTTTCTCAGCTGGAACAATTACAACTCTCCATCCCACTGACCTTTGAAGAAGCTTCATCTTCTAGTCACATTTCACGTTCATCCCCCACACCATAACCCCGACTACTTTCCAGGATCAGTTGTGACGCAGGTTTCTATGCTAAGTTTATAAATACGCACAGATGTGATAACAGGAAAGTCATTAGATTCACATCTAAATGCTGAAGCTACCTTAAAAATAGAAGTGCGTTTCTATTACATCCTCTTTAAGGAGTGTGATGTGTTTTTCTTTTTCTTTCTTTCTTTTTGCATGATTTGTTTTTAGTTTTTCTAAGAGGCAAGGATGTTGTAAAGAAGGCACTGGCTGTGTGTTTCCCTCTGATGTGTGGGAAGCAAGAATAGTAGTCCCTGTTTCACCCCCGGGGGATGCCTTCTAAGACCCCCAGGGGGTGCCTTCTAAGACCCCCAGGGGGTGCCTGAAACCGCACATAGCGCCCAAACCCTTATAAACTATTTTTTTGTATCTGATATATACGCACCTATGATAACATTTAATTGATAACTTAGGCACAGGAAGAGATTAACAACAATAATAATAAAACAGAATAAGCGTGACAATATAAAAGTTAGGTGAATGTGACCTTTCTCTCTCAAAATATCTCGTACTGTACTCATCTATTTTTGGACCACCATTCACTGCGGGTAACTAAAATCCTGGAAAGCAAAACTGCTGATAAGGAGGGAGGCCTGCAACTTCCAGGGTAGAGCAGGAGTCGGGAGCTGATCCCTCAGGGCCTTGAGACGACACCGTCTCCTCACCTCTGTATTCTTTAGACCTCACACCAGAGTCACCAGAGTCAACCTGAGTGACCCTAAGAGAAAACTAATTGTCCTACAGAGGACTGTTCCGCAGACTAAAAGGTCACAAAAGTCATATTAATGAAATCTAGGATGATAATGGCTTCTTTAATGACAAGTCAAGCTCGAATGTTTTAAAGAAATTACCCTAATGCTAAGATGTAGAGCCCCCATAAGGAGACAGAATTGTTAAGAACTTCTGGAGGGCGTTCAATCTTTAAAAGAAAAGATCACCTTTGGCAAATGCCTCGTGACTTGCATCTTTTTTCTCCAGTGGTTATGAAATATTATTTTTGCATTTGTCAAGAAAAAAAAAATTTTCTCCCTCATAATAAATCCTAAAGAATTAGTCCACTCTCTTTCCATTACAGAACTATTAGGAAACATCTAAAGCTAACAGTGGTATGACTTGCAAAGTGATTTCCTAATATGTTAACTTCAAAGAAGCTTTGAAATCTCAGGATGTAAGATCCAGCCCAGTGTTAATCCGCCAAACACCACTTAGTGGCCTGTTCAGGGTTTGTTTTGATAGGTGTTTAATAAGCAATCAGGTGAGGAAGGCAGTAGCATTCTGAGAAACACATTCCTCTCTGCTGTGGCTCTAATCTTCCTCTCCATGGAGGTGTCATGTTTTATAACACCCAGAGCCCAGTGAACCTATTATTACCGTCTATACCTGCCAGTGTACATAATCTTTAGTTCACTTTCCTGTTCCCTTAGGATCACAGCATGGAGATTCAGATCGTTCCCTCCGGCCAAGAAAGACTCTAGCCATAGACCTTGCTGGATGGAAGAAAGCACGTGAAAACCTTTCTCCCAACCTGTTAATCTCCCTCCTTCCTCAATAAGAGAGAGAAAGACAGAGCAGGCAGCAAAATAAAAATGAAATGGCTGCTACCAATGCTACTTTCAGTCAATGCGTGCTCTGCTGGGATGAGAAGAATGGTATGGCAGCTTCTGAGGGCGCACACCTCTGTTACCCCACTGAAGAGCCATGAGTAATGATACAATGGCTGTGGTTTCTGCACGGCCATGCCCCATCCAGGTTACAGACCCTTTGAAGATATGTGTGCCTGGACAACGATGTAAGCGTTGGTGGGAGTGGGAGTGTGTGAGTGTGTGTGTGCGCGTGTGATGAGAGAGAGAGAGAGAAAGATTCTGTCTTTCCTATCCTGCATGAAAGAGCATTTCTCTAGCAGCTCAGCTCTCACACATATATAATATCTCCTAACTGGAAAATATCTTCCATTAAATTGCTCAAGGTCCTTTATACAAAAACCTCTGTGACAAATTATTTTCAGAGCTCAGTGTCAGAGAAGGTTTGTCTCTCCTGAATAATTGGCCCGCTTGCTGCTCCTGGAAGGAAGGCGTTGCAGAACTCATCACATTTTCCTCTTAGCCTTGGGTACTAGGAGGCTAAACTTTGCGAGCTAACGCCATAGCTTTCTTCTTCTACGTTTTGACTAAAGTGTGACTTTTGCCTTTTTTTTCTTCCCTGCCTTTATTCCTCCTCGTAAATCTGATAGACGTGAATATTATTCAAAACCAAAATGTGCACAGTTTATAACAAATAAACTAAGAATGACGGTAACCACTCACCTGAACATGCCGTAGCATTTAATCTGTGTAGTTTGTAGCACAGCCCTTTCATTTCTTCCTAATATCTGCTCCATACCCTCCCCACCCTCACCCCAGATCTCTTTTTTAAAACTACAACAGATCAGAAGAGGAAGTAACACCTTTTTGGGGTCACCCAATTCAGAAGAGTTACTTTGAAGGAAATTCTGAGAGACTTACTTGATGATAAATGTGGGTTTCCTTTTCAGCCTTCTTTGTCTCATTTTAATTTACTAAATAGGAAGCACTCTTGAAAAATGTGCATTTTTTCTCTAATAATCAAGTGACATGTCGCTTTTTCTGCATTTGAAGTTGGACTCTACTTCTCAAAATTGGTTATTTATCTAAGTATGTCCATAAATCCTTGGTCACTTGGGAAACCTCTAGATTTCAAATATTCTGATTCTTTCCCATGAAAACAAGTCCCAGAAATTCTATTACTGTGGTATCCACAACATATCTTGCAAAATGTCTCTTACCCTTAGTCACAGGACAAAAATGCCATGTCAAACTGTATATCCTCATTTGATGTTTAGAAAATATGCCCAACTTATAAAAGGAGCATAATTGGAGCAGTCTGGAGAATGCAAACTGCGGAAAGACAATGGCTACAATCCACTATAGGGTCTACTGTATCAATAACAGAATCTTGGTATTCATAATTATTGACTCCTAATATTTTCTAACTATCATTACTGGGTGATGACCATTTTCTTCCCCAGACATAGAATTGTTCCAAGGAAGTTTGGGGACCAATATAAGGCAAAGCGTACTATAATGACAGTAATCCTCTGTGCTGTTCATTCATGACCAGTCCATTCACAATTGTGACCTTAAAATAATTAGGATAGGTAGTGTGAGTGTTTCTACTTTATATATGGAAAAAACCAAAAGCTCAGAGATGTCCAATGGACCATCTCAGATTGCTTGAATTTTTTTTTTTTAACAACTCTTTCACCAATGCTCTGCCTCTCCTAATAAAAAAGTACGAGGTAGCATTTGTATTATACTTGCCACAGAGCCTGCAATGATTGGAGAGGTTAATCGGTCTCCAGTGACTCAGAAGCACTGAGTAAACAGGGGTGTGTACACACAAACAGCCACATACCAAATACTTTTTAGCCCAGGTATGTTTGAAGAAGGGTATTCTAGAGAGTCTTTCAAAGCTAAGCTTCAGAAGTAAAAGATCTTATGCAACAGTGCTATTAATATTCTACAAAAATATTAGAAATTGATTAGGTCACTGTGTCACTAAAACTCTAGAGGAAACTAAGAACTTTGCAGTGATTGGTATTGCTCCAGGAAATGGGTCTGGGTAACTAACTTCTGAGTCAAACAGTGAATCCTGTTTTAGGATTTCCATATGGAGGTTGATATATCTACTACATAAATAACACAAAAAAGAAGAGAGAAAAAATTGCCCCATATATACGATCGGTATTGACAGAGGAGATAAAGACCTTCACAGGTAACAAGTTTTGGGTGTTTTGTTAGCTTGTTTAAATTGCCTGAATAATCATCTCTAAGTTAATCTTTTTGTATATCTATATGGGTGTATACATATAGATCAATGTGGAAGTGAAAATTATTTAAAGAATTTCTATATGGGGTAGTGCCTGTGTCTCAAGGAGTAGGGTGCCGGCCCCATATGCCAAAGGTGGCAGGTTCAAACCCAGCCCTGGCCAAAAAAAAAAAAAAAGGATATCTATGTATATTTTGGGGAGGGGGACAGAGTCTCACTCTATCACCCTGGGTAGAGTGCATGGAGTCATAGCTCATGGCAACCTCATATTCTTGGGCTCAAGTGATCCTCTTGCCTCAGACTCCTGAGTAGCTGGGACTACAGGCCCCCGGCACAATGCCCGGCTATTTTTTAAAGACCGGGTCTTGCTCTTGCTCAGGTTGGTCTTGAACTTGTGAGCTCAGGCAATCCACCTGCCTCAGCCTCCCAGAGTGGTAGGATTACAGGTGTGAGCCACTGCACCTGGCCAAAAGAATGTCAATTTTTTAAAAAATTCAATCCTCATAACTGGTCCTAGTGACAGCATTTTTCAAAATAGAAAAGTTCATGATGTTTTTGTTAGTTGAGCCCCGGGAAAGGAAGCGCTGGCTTCCTGCACAGCCAGCAGTGTTGGTGACGGTGCCGCTGTGCCTTCCTCTGTTCTCTTGTATCATTTTCGGGAACTTGAGCCTATTGTTAAGTACAACACCGCCCCTTTCTTGGAGTTTCTGCAAAAAATTCCTGCTTTTGCTCAGCCCTGTTGTTCTTTCAATGCCTTATTTATCATATGACAAAATAAGGATTATTTACAAATCAAATTACCAGCATTTGAATGGTAGAGATGAAGCTCTTGCTGGGTTTTGGGGGAGGGGGGAAAGACAACTAATATTGGTTTGTATCTTGTACAGATATCTCTTTCACTTATTAAAAGAAATATATTAATATTAGGCTGTTTAGGCAAGAAATTCCTTCAGATCTCCAAATACATGGCCTGTTTGCCTCTTCAGAAGAAGGCAGAGAGCTGATCAATCTTTCTTGACTGATGAGTGACTGTACTTGTTTCTATTAACCTTGGCCCAGGAGCAAGATCTTCATCTTTAGCTTCAAACATTTGTTCCTTAATGCCACATATCATTTCTTAAAATTATCAGGATGACTTTGTTAAGTAACTACTAAGCTACCTCATGGACATTTCCAGAAGTGAAGACGTCATATCTATAGGGAAACATCAGGTAGTCATACACCTGAAACCACAGAACCATTGTTTTCCTTCACAAAGTGATAATGACCTCTACACTTGACCTATGCAACCAGAGTAGATGTTAAGGAAACTGCAGAGTATTTATAAGTAGGCAATAGAAAGACGTATTTTAGGTGTCGAAGCAAGCTTCAGACTCACAGGTTTTATTATATTACAACCTAAAAATGTCAAGTGAATAATTACAAATGGAATCCTAGAAACTTTGGAAGGGAAGGAGACTCTGGGGAGTCCTCTAGATCAGGAGTCAGCTAATTTTTTCTGCAAAGAGTCAGACAAGAAATATCTAGGCTTTGCAGTCTATATGGTCTTTGTTGCAACTATTCAACTTCACTGTTGCAGTGTAAACACAGCCATAGACAAGAATGAGTCTGATTGTATTTCAATAAAACTTCATTTATAAAAATAGATGGTAATCCAGATTTGACCTATTGGCCAAAGATTGCTGACCCTGCTCTACATTTAATGCAGAAATATCTTCTGTAGCACCCAGAAAATTCTATTAACATATTTGGACAGCTATAATTACTGGAGATTTTTCTTATATGAAGCTACACCCTGTCTCTGAAACTCTCATCCTGTTACCTCTACTGTCTCTCATCTGAAGCATGGCAGTAGCCTCCTAACTGGTCTCCCTGCTTCTATTTTTCTATTTTGCTTCTTTCTTTCTTTCTTTCTTTCTTTCTTTCTTTCTTTCTTTCTTTCTTTCTTTCTTTCTTTCTTTCTTTCTTTCTTTCTTTCTTTTCTTTCTCTCTCTCTCTCTTCTTCCTTCCTTCCTTCCTTTTTTTTTTTTTTTTGGACAGAGTCTCAAGCTGTCGCCCTGGGTAGAGTGCTGTGGAGTCACAGCTCACAGCAACCTTAAACTCCCAGGCTCAAGAGATTCTCCTGCCTCAGCCTCCCAGGTAGCTGGGACCAGAGGGTCCCACCGCAATGCCCAGCCGTTCTTTGGTTGTAGCTGTCATGGTTGTTTGGCAGGACTGGGCTGAGTTATATTGCCTGTTCTATATTTAATTCTCCATGAAGCAGCCTCTTAAATAATTCTTATGAAACGTCCCCCAGATCATCTCCAGCTCAAAATTCTCTGATAGTTTTCTATAACATGTAGAATAAATCAAATAGTTTACCGTGGCCCCACGGCCCTGAAGACCTGGTTCATGACTTTTTCTCCTTCCTTACCCCTACTCTTCACTGCACTCTGGCCACACTAGCTTCTTGGCGATTTCCAAACATGCTGTGTACAATCCCATCTCAGGACCGGTTTTTATTTCTGTCTGAAACATCTTCTCCCAGACATCTGTGGGGCTTTCCCCCTCCATTTAAGTCTCTGCTCAAGTGTCCTCATCTCAGAGGCCTTCTCTCGCCGCTTTGTCTGTCCTACTTCATGATTAATTGTATTTTTTACCCTGCTGTATTTTATTTCTTATTGCCTAAACTAATATTATATTATAAATATGTTGATATAATTCTTTTTATCATGTGCTCCCCCAATGCCTACCAGTTTTACATCAGCAGGAATTTATGTACCTTGTTTGCTATTGTATATCCAATGCCTAGAGCAGTGACTGGCATATACCAGTTACTTGCTAAATATTTGTTGGATACATGATAAATGTGGCTTTGCCCAACGCAGTTTCCAAAATGCCTGTGCTCACTCGTCCATATGCCAGCCCTATACACGTGAAGGCAGCTCGTGCTCCCCTGAGCCTCCCAGCAACCAGGGGTACGAAGCTCTGCAACTGTGACGTTTTGCATTTTCCCGTAGGCCTGAATACCGACCTTGGCTTCTGCCTTCACTTGCCCATCAGACTACGTCTGTCCCTGTCCACCCTGGATACTGGCTTTTCTAGGACTAATTTAGTTTTAGGGACTTTCGTTCTTTAAAGTTTGTCCAGGCACTTGTGAAAGGGAATCCAACGCCTAGTGTGTGGGCATTTGTCATTCCTTTAAGCTATTCAACGGCTGGAAACCCCTCTGGTGTTTAAGGAATCCCCACCTTCTGACACAGAGCCCTCTCTCTGTTCGGCAGACATCTGAAACTTCTAGGTACTCACTTGCCCACCCTCCTTTACAAAAAAAGTGCAGTCACATGATCTATGATCTTTTTTGGGGGGGATAACTAAAGACACTGCAGTCAGACACTGTAGTCCCAAATTTATGGCAGGAATCAGTGAGGTGAAAAAGCAGCAATTGGCCAAATCCATTCTAGTGATGCTGTAACAAGGACAGCCATGACCTTGCAGAGGGTCTAGTGCAGAATGCACTTGTCTTCTTCTGAATTTCTACTTGTGTATATGTTTGTTGTTTATTGGGCTGGTAGCTCCTAAAGAGCAGGAATCTTTGTTTTGTTCAGTTGTATGCCCCCGGCATCTAGAGCAGAGTGTGGCACACAGTAGGGACCCAGTAAATATTTGTGAATGAATGTATACCAAAATGATGCATTGGATTCCAAAGACATGAATATTTAAAGACTTTTGTTACATAGTATCAAAACTCTTTCCAAAAAGATTATAATGATTCACAGTACCACTAGTAATGCAAGGGCATCCATTTCACCATATTTTTTCCCATGAAACATATTAACAACAACTAAACACAAGTCATTAATGTATCAGATTGACAAAAAAAGATTTCTCCAGGAAGGTGTGGGGAAACAAACATTTGTACCTTCTTCCTGAGATTATAAACTGCTGTAAATCATATAATCTAAAAATTAAGATAATTCCACATGCAGGAGTTTATCCTGTACAAGTACACTGAGATCTTAATTCAAAGATGTTCCCTGCAGCATTGTTTGCAATAGCAAAATATTGAAGATAAATTAAATGTCAACCCACAGGGTACTAGGTAAATAAATTTTTGTATATTAATGTAAAAGAGCTAGAAGCATCGACATGGAAAGATTTCTAAGGCCCAGAAGAATCTGCTATAAATAGTACACAGTACTAGTTTACAAAGACTTTAATAAACATTTTTTCAGATAGGTATACACAGGGAAGTTTTTACTGTGGCTGCTTTGGCAAAAGGTTGGTTTGGGATTGGTGGAAGAAGGGAGATTTTTTGCTTTCTTATTTTCTGCCTTTCTGTACTATTTGACTTTTCCCCTTATACGTGTATTCTTCATATTTTCGAAAACAAAATTGAATGAGTTATAGTCTTACTAATCGTGTTAGCAAAGTGTTTTGGTTTTCTTTAGTTGTTTTTCATGATAATGTGCTTCACAGGAAAAAATACCGTGAAATGGATACCCCTGCATTACTACTGGTATTACAAATTGTTACAATCTTTTTGGAAAGAGGTTTGATAATACATAATAAAAGTCTTTAAATATTCATGTCTTTTGATACTTAAAAAAATTTTAGTAATATATCTTAATAAGGAAATCTGTCCCATATATGAAAAGTGCTTTATATATAAAGGTATCAATGAAGGAATTATTCAAAGTGACCCAACAATGGAAAAAACTTCCATATCCAATAGTATGTTAATTAAACCATATCCAATAGTACGTTAATTAAACCACAAAGTTAATATCCAATTATTTAAAGTGATATTTATAAAGATCTTATTCTAAAATAAATATGTGTAAGGTATAATGTTAAGAGAAAAAAAACATACACTGTTAGACACCATGGGCAGGTTGATTACAATCATTTTAAAAGATGCTCTTAGAAAAATACTGAGAACAAAATGTACTTAGTAGGTAGCAGAACTTTTTCTTACTTTAGCTTTCTGTAATTTCTGAGT
>CAUYPK010107120.1:0-20691 GCA_963574355.1 Loris lydekkerianus
CTTAGGGGGTTCCCTCCTGAGTAGCTGGGGCCACAGGTGCCTTGGCTACTTTTTCTTGTGGTTTGGCCTGGGCTGGTGTTGAACCCGCCACCTCTGGTATGTGGGGCCAGTGCCCTACTCACTGAGCCACAAGCACTGCCCGTGTCTTTGCTTCTCAAGCCTGTGCATTTGAGCCCTTTAATGAGCAGGGCAGGGGCACAGAGGGCGGCAAATGGGTTAAAGGATCTTGGTCTCAAAGTGAAGGGTGCGTTGCTGGAGCCTTTGTTCCTGTAACTGCACTTATCCTGCTGGAAACCAGGGATGCAGCAGTGAATGGGGCAGGGTTGGGGATTCATGGCGATGCTCAGGACAGTGGCAAGGAATGTTCCAGAGCACATGACCTGAAAAAGTGGCTCAGGTCAGAATCAGGAGGATGAGCAGGAGGCTGGGGAGGGTGCAGTGGTTTGAAGCCTGAGGTGGGAAGCAATATGGTGCCGGCAAGGTCGGAAGGGAGCCATTGTGGCCACAATGGGGGCAGGTGCTGGCAGGCACTGACAGGCTTCAAGCACCCAGGGGGCATGATCTTTGGGTCCAGGAGCTGTGGAACCTAGAATCACTCCTAAGAGCAGGGACCTGCCACAGGCATCATAAAAGCCCAAGGAGGTGGGTTGAGGACTGTCACCTCCAGCTTCTTCCAGTCAGAGGACTTCCTCCTCACTCTGACCAGCTGTCCTGCCCCACACAGGGATGACTCTGCCGAGGTGGATGTGTATAACCCAGTGAAGAACGAGTGGGACAAGATCCCGTCTATGAATCAGGTAAATCTGCAGACATGTGAGCGTTGGAGGCACAGGCAGGTCCTATTTTTGCAACCATGGTGTAGTAGGTGAGGCCTATGGGAGCGCTCTCCGAGTGTCACCTCATTCAGTAAAAGGCTGGTGTTATCCCCCTTTTGCTTTTTTTTTTCCTTTTGCAGTTTTGGCTGGCGCCGGGCTCCAACCTGCCACCCTGGTATATGAGGCCAGCGCCCTACTCGTTGAGCCACAGGCGCTGCCCTGCCCCTTTTGCTCTTGAGGCTCACCAAAGCATGCAGATATTAGATAGTATCCAAGTCACATGACTTAGCGAGCTGCATTTATTGAGCACCTGTTAGCCAGAGGGCCTGGAAGGAGGAGCGGGAACAGGCCAGTCACCTAGAGCAGGGGCCCCTGCTGTGTCCTGGATAATGGTCGGCAGCCCAGTGTGGCCGGAGCAGAGATGAGATCAGGCAGGAGGTCTTTGGAGACTGGACTTGGGGTTAAATTTATTGAGCATCCACTATGTTCTCTATACAGGGTCTCCCCTTTTCTGCTTGTTGAGTCTGGCAGTGTGGTGGTGTCAGGGGCTGGAGGGGGAGAGGGAGACTTCTTGGCATTAGGCCACACAGACGATCTTCTTAGTCCCAGATACACCCCCACACCTGCCCAAGGCCCATAGCCGGGGCTACCCTCTGGGGGGCTGGCTGGGCATGCCTTGTCTCCCACAGGACCCCAGGCTGGGCTGCCAGCCTCCCCTCACCCATCCCTTTGGCCCACAGGTACACGTTGGGGGCAGCCTGGCTGTCCTAGGAGGGAAACTTTATGTCTCTGGGGGATATGACAATACATTTGAACTCTCGGATGTGGTGGAGGCGTATGACCCTGAGACTCGGGCATGGAGTGTCGTGGGGAGGCTTCCAGAGCCCACCTTCTGGCACGGCAGCGTCAGCATCTTCCGCCAGTTCATGCCTCAGACTTTCCCAGGCGGGCGTGGCTTTGAGTTGGACAGTGGCAACAACAACATAGATGCAGGCCGCCACCGGCCACCACAGAACCCTGAGGAGCTGCACTAGCCCCGGCCTGGCCCTACAAGGGCCTCGGTGCAGGTAACCGGCCCCTCCCTCGTAGACAAGCACAGCTCTGGGGTGCTGAGCAAGTCCCGGGATCCATCGCCTAGAAGGTTTCTGTGCTTTGGAGCCTGAGTCACAGCTGCTGGGGCCACGGTGGGTTGTGAGTGTCCCCCTCAGTTGAGGAGGAGCCACCTCCCTGCCAGTACGTCTTTGGCTCCCAGAGGTCACCCCCACCCTGGCACAGATGCCCAGCTTGCTCGTGCAGCACACACCCTTCCTGCTGCCACCACCTATACCTACTTGCTCCTACCTTGGGAGAAGATGATGACTTGGGGGTGACAAGTGAAGCGGAGGGATTCTTCCGTGAGGTGCTGAGAATGGCCTGAGCCTGGAGCACTGGTGATCAGCAGCCAGCTGCAGCAGGGTCCCAAGCCCCATGTCCAGTCTGGGTGTCCTGGTGTGCCAGCTCCCCAGACAGGGTGCCTCTCCTGGGGGCTCACTCCAGAAACCTTACGGGGGTGGGGCTCCCAGAAGCTGAACACAGGGGGAGGGCCTGAGCAGGACTGTGAAGGGGTCCAGTGGGGCCTGCTGAGTTCCTGTCTCCAGAGGACACCAGGGCGGTGCTGTCTCCCTTGGCTAGTGTGTCTTCCCCTGGCCTGGAGACCTCCCCTCGGCCTTTGTCCCAGGTAGGTGAAGTAGACAGTGAAAGCCTGAAGCACAAGGTCATACATAGCTCCTTCCTGGGAGGCACTGTGGGTCTGTCACTGACACCCATCCAGCAAACAGCTGCAAATGCAAGAGTAGTCGTGTAGCTTCTAAATGAAGCCCTGCGCAGGGGTGGTTGGTTCCAACATTTGAATACTTGCAGTTTGACCCTTAGAAGAATTGGGGGAAAGGGAGCTAGAAACAGGGTCAGGTTTGTTTGATTTCCAAGCCCACAAAGTGCTGTCACCAAAGCCTTCTGCAGGAACTCACAGCCCAGTCCTGGGAGCAGGTGGCAGGATGTGTCCCAGGGAAATGCCACAGGTCAGGGACTTACTGGTTTTCTCTTGGAAGCAAGAGGTTTCTGTGGATTGGGTCGTTTGGGCTCCTCGAGGTCCCCACAGTAGATGTGCATGAGTTTGTCCTTGCTTCCCTTTCTAGAGAATAGGGCATAGGCTGCATCTCCTCATTAGAGAGAATGAAAGCCACTAAGTTTATTGAGTTGCCTTTTCTTAGTGAACTTGAAGACATGTGTTCTCACAAAGAAAAATACAGTTTTAGCACCATTACTTAACAAATTGCACTTAAACCCATTACTGGCCCGATGGCTTGAGTGGTTGCCTTAATTTCTCCCAGGACACCTGGCAGGGCTGTACATGAACCCTGCCTCACCACCTGAAGGGCCCCGTTATGGTACCGCACACTGGGTCTCATCTTGTCCCAGAGTCCCTGCCAACAAGGTCACAGTCCGTGGCAGCCCTTCCATGTTAGGTTGCTACACATTGATCATGACCACACACTGGCTGTATGCCAGGCACTGGTGGGAATGCTGGGGAGAACAGTGGGACAGCTTTGTCCATGGGCCCCAGGGAAACATGCATGAGGCTTCTTGGGACCAGGCCCCCCTCTGTCTTTGTTGCTTGTTTTATGCCCAAGGCCTTTTCTCAGGTTCCAGGGTGCAGGGCCAGGCTTGCCTGCTCTGTCCTCTGCTCCTTTAGAGCCTCCTGTTCTGAGTAAGCTCCCCTGCCCTCCCACCCCCAAGTCCTGGAATCCCCTCCCACGGCCTCACTTAGTTTCCTACGAGGCTGCTGAGCCCCCCAGAGGTTGTTCTTGGTCTCCTGTCAGCAGCAGACAGCAGCAGGGCAGGGCTTAGGTATGCAGGATTGATGGAGCCCAGAACTGCACTGGGTGTCAGAGAAAGCATCCCCTGTCTGGTCTGTGTTGAGCACTGTCCCGGTGTCCCAGGGGAGGTTGGGCTGGAAGGCTCTGATTCTGTGAAAGAGTGCCCTCGGTTCCTGCTTGTTTGCTGTTCTGCCTTAGTGAGCCAGTGCCACCACCTGTCTCTGCACCCCATACCTGCTAGGGCTCCAGCAGGACCCCATGTCTTTGGGCTAAGAAGACCATGGATGTGGGAGAGTGGGTGCCAGCCCCAGCAATAGCAGGTCCCTCCAGCTGGGGACCTAGGATCAGGCCCCCTGGCTCCTCTTTGCCATGGGTTCCCACCACCTACAGGTCAGGTTTGCTTGATTTCCAAGCCCTCAAGTGCTGTCAACTTTCTTTTTCCTTTTTTCTTCATAAGTTCCCTGGTCCCAACCTTATCTTCTATTCTTTTCTTTTTCTTTTTTTTTTTTTTTAAAGAGGTAAGAGTCTCACTTTGACGCCCTTGGTAGAGTGCTGTGCCATCACAGCTCACAGCAACCTCCAGCTCTTGGGCTTAGGTGATTCTCTTGCCTCAGCCTCCTGAGTGGCTGGGACTACACGTGCCCACCACAAGGCCTGGCTATTTTTTGTTGTTGTTGCAGTTTGGCGGGGGCCAGGTTCGAACCTGCCACCCTCGGTATAGGGGGGCTGGCTCTACTTACACTACTTCAGGACAGATGCTGGGCCGCCTGGAGATGGGACTGTTCCTGTCTGTTACATAGGATCTGATCTCTCTACAAATTAAGTTATGAATATTCAGTGACTATTTAATAGTGATTACCATAATGTATTCTATATTTATATGACTTCAAAGACTCCAGTAATAAAGGACACCCTCCCTGCAGTGTCCTACCCCAGAGGATAGAACAGATGTGGGTATTTATTTTTGTTTATTCTGTGGGCTTACAAGTCCAGAATCCTGCTTCAGGTTTTAGGATGCCTTCAATACTTTTCAAATAAAGGTGTTTCCTACATTTGGTGTCATTGCTTTTGTCATCCTGCTGCTGTGTCCTCTGAGAATTCTTTGAGCTGAGGCCAGATGTTGGGGTAGTGGGGAGGGTCCCTGTGCCTAACAGAAGGGGGCAGAGTGACAAAGCAGGGTGCATACCAAAGGTCTGAGGGGTCTGCCATCTACAGAGGCCTCCCAGTCCTTCCATGTCAGATCATTACAACACAGGGCAGCACAGAGGGGCAGGTGCCTGGTTCAGCTCCACTGGTGTTCGCCCCTGGCTGGCTCCTTCAGGGTGGTGATGAATTTTTGACCATGGGGAGCCCAGGTTTCTGACTCCCTGTGTAGGTCATGAGGGCTTCAGATCTGTTTGGGGAAGAATATTACAAAAGACTATAGTCTGAAACTTTTAGTCTCAAGAACATTAAAACAAAACAAAATGGGGTGTCCCAGAAGTCACCATACACGGACCTAACCCTAACCAACCCTAACCCTAACCCTAACCCTACTCCACCTGCATTAGGAAAAGCCCTGGACCTGGGAGGTACAGCCCTTAAGATGAAGGAGGACCCCCAAGCCTCCAAGCCAGGCTGCAAGTCCACAGGAGCCATCAAGCTTGGGACGTTTTTCACATCCACAGAGCCCATCAGAACCTGAAGAGAGGCCTACACTAGAAAGGTGAACAAGGTTTTGAGGCTGGAGTTTGCCTTCTTAAATTACAGGGTGCCTCTAATGTCACCATGCATAGAAAAAAAGGAGATGATAGTCAAATGTATCTTTAGTTACAAAATACAAAATTTTGCGAAGTGGCCAACACAAAGGGTACTTTCTCAGTTTTGTTTTGTTTTTTTTTTTGTCTATGTCACAGCTCACAGCAACCTCTTGGGCTTAAGCCATTCTCTTCCCTCAGCCTCCCAAGTAGCTGGGACTAGATGCCTGCCACAACACCCAGCTATTTTTTGGTTGTAGTTGTCATTGTTTGGCAGGCCTGGGCCAGGTTTGAATCCACCAGCTCTGGTGTATGTGGCTGGCGCCCTAGCCACTGAGCTACAGCTGCTGAGCCATTTTCTAAGTTCTTCGTAAAATTTTATAATGAATATTTTGTAAATAAAAGGTACAATTTAGCTACCATTTCCCATTTTGCGTGTATGGTGACTTCTGGGACACCCCGTTTTGTTTTAATGTTCTCGAGACTTTTAGAAGAGTTTCAGACTATTGTCTTTTATAATATTCTTCCCCAAACAGATCTGAAGTCCTCATGACCTACACACGGAGTCAGAAACCTGGGCTCCCCATGGTCAAGAAATAAAAGGAAAGGTGATTAGATAGGTTCTGGGTCTAAATTAGGAGAAACTTTTCCCTGACCTCCAACTCAAGCACAGGACACTTAAGTTCCAGTGTTGGGAGGTAACCAGTGGATGGCCCTGAAGTGACTGGGGTTATGACCATCATTACTAGTGATCCAGAAATTACTCTGGGCAAGACAGTGCTTTTTGTTTAAGACAGAGTATCACACTGTTGTCCACACTAAAGTGGTCATGGCAGCAACCTAGCTCAGTGCAACCTCAAATTCCTGGGCTCAAGCAATCCAGCCTCCCAAGTAGCTGGGCCTACAGCCGCCCACCACCATGCCCAGCTAGTTTTTCTATTTTTAGTAGAAATGGGGTCTCACACTCCTGAGCTCAAAGGATCTTCCCACCTCCTCCCAGAGTGCTGAGATTATCTGGGAATACCCAGCTACTCACAGGCTGTGGAGACCACTTGAGCCCAGGGGTTTGAGGTTGCTGTGAGCTACGATGGCTGCACTCTAGCCAAGGTGACAGAGCAAAGATTTTGTCACAAAAAAAGCAAAAAAAAAAAAGGCTTGGAGCCCATAGCACATACACCAAGGATGACAGGTTTGAACCTGGCCCAGGCCGGTTAAACAATGACAACTGCAACCAAAAAATAGCCAGGCATTGTGGCAGGCACCTGTAGTCCCTGCTACTTGGGAGGGTGAGGCAAGAGAATCATTTAAACCCAAGAGTTGGAGGTTGCTGTGAGCTGTGATGCCACAGCACTCTACCAAGGGCGACATGAGACTCTGTCTCAAATAAAAAATAAAAGCCTTGAAACTCTGAGCTGGTTCTGGGACATTTGCTGTTAGAACTCAGCCACCTGCTGTACAGAAGCCCAGGAAAAACCCAGTGCCTCACTCATAGCCAGTACCAACTGGCCAGGCACGTGAACCATCTTAACAGCAAATTCCCCCAGCCCCAGATAAATTTGGGGGTGAAGAATTATCCTTAATCCTTGCCTAGGAAACATGTAAGAATTCCATCAGAAGATGAAAGAAATGAAGCAGTTAGCAACTTACTCAGGGCCTCACAGCTATGAAGGAGTTGGGAAGAAATTTAAACACAGGCAATCCACTCTAAGGCCCATGTTCCCGCTGGCTGCCAAACCTGGAGACCACCAAGGCATCTCACCATTCAAGGCCTGGCCTCACGTGCACCCTGGGGCACTGGACACTCAGGCCAGGCTAGGTCTCCTTCTCCCAAGGGTCTTTTCTACAGGCATGCCTAGCCCCAGAGCTGGCTTAGTCTCAGCCACGCCCTCCTCAGGCACCCAGGCATGCTTGGCTGCTCTGTAACTGGGCCTGAGTCTTGCTTCTGGCCAGCAAGGCCATCATGGAGTGGCCCTGGCTAATTGGCTTTGACTCCAGAGGCTGAGTAGTGGATTCCCCAGATGGTACTCCCTCAGCTCTGAGAGGAGCCCTGCTCTATCTGGCCAGCACTCTCAGTTCTGAGGAATAGAACACAAATATGGAGAGAAGCCAGGGCCAGCAGCTTGGCCCCTAAAGCTCCCTGAGTCTCTCAGCTGAGGTCTCCTAATGAGCAGACCAAAGACACCCGGGCAGGGAGCTACTGCGTACCAAGGGCATGGGTGGAACAGGGGAACTCTAACTTAAGAGTCCAGGTCTGTGGCTCCACAGCCTTGGGGAATGGACCGCTGGACAGGATGAAATAAGTAAGTAGTCCAAAGCCGAAGGGTTTATTAGAAGCTGGGGCCAAGTGGGCAAGGTTGGGCAGGGTGGGCTATGTGTCACAGTCCTCGGGGACAGTAGCTGTGATGATGAGCGAGGGCTCCAGGACAGTTGGGCCAGTGAAGCCGTCCTCTGCACACAGTCTCTGGCCGGGCAACTGGGAGGCCAGGCCACCCTGGGCCAGGGACTCCACAATGACCTCGGCAGAGCCCACTTCCAGCTCTGCAGGAGGCTGAAGCGCTACCACCACCATCTTCTCGTCCTCGATGACCAAGTTGCGGAGCTTGCGCTGCCGTGGGTTGTAGTTCTCCACACGGTCGTGGATCTCCATGTGCCTCCGCAAGTGGGCCTGGGGGAAGGGTGAGCTCAGGACAGGGGAGAGCCCCAGGGAGGGAAGGGGCTAGGAGGGACCTACCTGCCGGGTGAACTTATAGCCACACTCTGTGCACTCGAACTTCCTCACACCCTTGTGCCGCCTGACGTGCATGCGCAGCTGCTCCACAGCTACGGGAGGGAAGGGCCACCAAAGTTAAGGGAGGTGGGCGCGTGGCGAGGACTGGCCCCAATCAGATCAGGAGCCCAGGGCCCATGTGGAAAGTGGTATGAGGCTGGGACAGGACCAAGGAGGAGGCAGAGCAGTCAGCAAAGGGCTCCTTCCATCATCCTTGGAGCAGTGTTTGCAACTGCTCCCTGGTCCTTCCAGTACCCCCCAGGGTTGCTGCTGCACAGGACCCAGGCCACCCTATACCCCACCCTCCACTCTGATCGCTTCAGGTCACAGGGGATGGAAAAGATTCACTAGCAAGAAGGTCCTGCTGCTAAGAACAAGTGTTTTGAGAACCACTGTTACCCCAACTTCCTTCCCAAAGACCCTCAACTCAGGCCCCAGGAAGACAAGATGGCTCTGCCCTTGGATTCCCCAAAAGCTTGTCCAGACACCTTTGAAGGTCTTGCCACAAATCTGGCAGAAGTGGGGCCGGCCCTCCTGGTGACGGCTGGCCACATGCCTCAGGAGGGGCCCCTTCTCTGTAAAGCGCTGTTCGCAGAATTCACAGCTGAAGGGCCTCTCACCGGTGTGGGTGCGGTTGTGCTTGTCCAGGCTGGCTGCAGGGACAAGGTAAGGGCTCAACCATTGGTTTTGGCCTCAAGATAGGGAGAAGACAGGCATGCCTCACCTTGGGTGCGGAAGGTCTTGCCACAAAGGTGGCACTGGAAGGGCTTCTCGCCCGTGTGCGTGCGCAGATGCATTTTGAGGTTGGCCTTCTGGGTGAAGGCGTGGCTGCAGAACTCACAGACATGTGGCCTCTCATTCCTGTTCGGATGGAGACACAGGCAGGAGCCATCAATGAGAGAACCAGCCCCCTTCACTCTTATACAGCTGAGAGCCTGCCTGCCAAGGGGCGTGGGGGGGGACACTGGTGAAAAAGACTGGTAGACCACCACGTCTACCTTGGAGAAGGACGGGCTACAGAGTAGGGAGCCCAGGAAACCAGGGCATGCCTAGAAGGTAGAGAGCTATCACCCAGCCACTCTGCCTGGCAAACTCTTGCTCAACCCTCAGGTACCCCCACCCAGAAAGGCTACAGGCACTAGATTCAGGGCAGACAGCATCTGTGTTAACTGTCAGGAAACTGCCTTCCCCGGCCCAGTTGCCGGCCTGGGCTGGCCGCAGGGCCAGACCTTGGGGGAGGATGGCTGACCCCCACCTGTGCTTGGCTTTGATGTGCATCTGCAGGCCATTGCGACTCGAGGCCCGGTGCCCACACTCCTCGCACACAAATAGCTTTTCCCCACGGTGCTTGAACGCCTCGTGCAGCTGCAGCTCGGTCCGGGACAGGAAGCACTTGGCACAGGTGGAACACTGCCAGGCAGACAGTTGGACAGAGGGGCCGGGGCCAGGGTCAGGGCAGGGCTGTCTGGGAGTGCACAAGACCCCGCTGCCCTTGGAACAGCAGAAAGCACATGGCCTCCCGTGCACCCTGGGCACAGGCACCACACTCCTGCTCATGCTGGCATCAAGGCATGCCTAGCACTTACTGCATGGGGCTTGGGGGCTCCGTGCAACTTGATCATGTGACTCTGCAAGTCCTTCTTCTGCATGAACTGCTGGGAGCAGGAAGAACACTGAAAAATAGGCCCACGGTCACCTCCAGGGCAGCCTGTACCAAGGGAGCCCTGGTCCCCCATCCATGTGCTGTTCTGTGGGAAGGTGAGGACAGCGCTCCATTACCTGGAGTAAAAGGATAGTGCCAGGATGCCCCTCTACCCAGTCCTCAGTGGCCCAGTGCCATGGCCAGAGGGATGCCCACCCAATAAAGACCCTGGAGGTGAAGCTGTAGCCTGTGACCCTGCCCACAGACACAGGGTGCTGCACAGGCAGGGAAGAACCTTGCAGACTACCAAGGGGCAGGCATGTGACACCACTCCAGGGAGGAATCCTGGGACTACCCACCCCCAAGCCCCAGCCTGGGAACAAGCTGAGCCTGACCTTGTACGGCATCTCCCCCGTGTGGGACACCACATGCACCCGCAGCTCCATCCTCCGGCGGAATGTCTCCTGGCATACAGAGCATGTGAAGACCTGGCAGCGTGAGGGGCAAGCAGGGCCGGCGTCAGGGTGCCTTTGCCTGTGGCGGCAGCCTCTGCCAGGAATTCCATTCACTGGTGGCAAGAGTCTGTCTAGGGGGACACTCGGGTGGGAGAGGGTAACATGTAACCTGCTGACACTGTCACTGAGTGCTGCAAACCCACCACACACCGGCCCTTCTCAGGCCCAGACAAAAGAGCAGCAGGGGCCAAGCGACAGGCCTCTAGGAAGAGAAGGATGGAGCTTAGCTGGTCCCCACAGCATGGACCAGCAGTGGGGTGGGGGCGGCGGCCAGGAGGCCTTTCCCGGCAGCACCCGGTTGAGGTTCCCCTTCTCTCAAGTGCAAGGTAGAGCTGGGCCAGGGGTCTGGGAAGGCAAACCCCAATGCTTCCCACTAAGTCCCTCCTGTATTTGTCCCTTCTACACTTGGGACCTAGGTCCCACCTATATCAAGGTATGGACTCAGTGACATCCAAGAACTCTGAAGCTCTCTTGCATTTACAGTCCCCCTCTGAGACAGTTTCCTGGAGGCCCTTCCCAGATGGCACCAAGACAGAGGCCAGTGTGCCCCTGCCCACAAGGACCTGGGCCAGCTCCCAAGTACCTGTTTGGGGCGGCGCCTGTGGCTCAAAGAGTAGGGTGCTGGCCCCATATACCAGAGGTGGCGGGTTCAAACCCGGCCCCAGCCAAAAACTGCAAAAAAAAAAAAAAATAGTAACACCAAGTACCTGTTCAGAGCGATTCATGCAATTCCGGGCTTCATGCTCCAGGAGGTTCTCCTTCCGAAAGTAACACTTCCCACATTTGGGACACTCAAAGGGTTTCTCACCAGTGTGTTTCCTGCCAGGAGAAGCCACATGGGATGTGGGGGCTGAGAGGATTTCCCGGCTTTCCTTCATCCCAGGCCCCCTCTAACTCTTGACAAGCACTGTGCTCTATAGCAAGGTGGGGAGAAGTGTCCTGAGGCTGGTTCCTGGCTCACCACATGGGTACAGTCAGACCCTGGCTGGTGAATGTGTATAGGGACAAGCCCAGAAACTCTCTCCATCATGAAGACTCTCCAAGGGAAGAGTGCTGGGGCCACCCACCACAGCTCCATGCTAGAGGAGACAGCCAGCACCAGCCTCCCTAAGAGGCCACCAGAGAGCTGACTGGCACAGAGGCTAGGAGGCCTGGCTAGTCTTCCAACTGAAGGCAGAAACAATCCCTGTCCTGACTACCTAGAGAAACACCTCGGTCTTCCCAGAGCTTCAACATTTGTGACAGATCTGACCATGTCACTCCACTGCTTCCACCTAGTGTGGCAGCATCCTCTGGGCTGCGACATAGGCTGCCCACCTGGTCTCCCTGTTCCTTGACTGCCATCCCAACAGGTTTCAGCTGCCAGCAACAGCCAGAGGGATCCTTTAAACATAAGTCAAACCTCAGCATCTCTTGGCTCAACGCCCTCCAGTGGTTCCCAATTCAGAGAAAAGGTACAGGAGGGCCTACAGGTCATAAGCAGCCCTCACCTGGCCAGCCTTGTTCACAAGGTATCCTGCCAGGCACCACCAGATAAGGCACCTGCCTCCTTGCTGTCCATCAACCCGCCAGGCTCAATGCTACCCCAGGGCCCTGACTCTGGCTTTTTGCTACCCAGCGTCCCCAAATCAACTTCCTCATTGCCTTTGAGTCAAATCTCACCATCTCCGGAAGTCTCCCCACACCACTGTTAATTAAAATTGCAACTTGACCCCATTCTGAACCCTACACGTTCTCTTTTCTTTTTCCACAGCACTTCTCACTGTCTATCACACACAAATTTACTTGTCACCTGCATCGCCCTGTTAGGAGGGATGCTCCACAAGGGACCATCGCTTTGTTCACTGATGAATCCTGAGTACCCACAAGTCTCATCAGCTGCCTCACAGTTTGTAGAACAAACGAACTGAATGAACCAACCTCAGAGCCTGCGTGCGCCACTCTGAGAACTCTTACAACCAGCTAGATGCAAAGCACTTCCTTTCACTACACTAATTGTCTTTATCCCCCATCAAAATGTACTCTTACAAACGGTCTATGAAACTAGTGTATGGTGCCCCATGATCACATTAATGTACACAGTTATGATTTAATAAAAAGAAAAATGTCCTCTTAGCCTGGCAGAATGTCCAGGTAGAATAACTGCCCCAGGGTTCCCCATACTCTGAGATTACCCAAAGATTCCACTGGTGGCAACTGATTTTACCTCAATTTCAGCTCTAATTTTAGGTGATCCCTGGTGCCTTAAGTGTCACAGTGAGAAAAGATTTTGGCCTAACCTCGCTGGGCAAGAAAGTGCACTGTAATGGGATTAGTGATGCCTTGGGTGGGGAGTGACAGGACTAGAAGGCATATCACCTATCTGCCATTCCCAGAGGCTTCATGGGAACTTTGGAGCAGCACTGTCCAAGAGAGAACTCTCTGATGATGGCAATGTTCTATCTACACTGTCCAATACAGTAGCCAGGAGCCACAGGGCTCCTAAGCACTTGAGATTTGCCTTAGTGTGTCTAAGAAACTGAATGTTTAATTTAACTTTAATTGATAATACCTAAGGTCAGGCCTGAGGTCTAACACAGGGGCCAGAGGCTTCTGCTGGCAGAAGCCAGCTGGAGAGCAAGGTCCACAGTGGGTGGTACCTATTGACAAGGTGTTCACAAACCTCTCTACAACCAGAGGACTCACACAGCAGGAGGGGAAGAATCCCACCCAAAGCTAGGTTCTGACTCCCTGATGACCAGAGCTGTGCCAACGCCAGGCACCAAGTGGGAAGCACAGGATCCCTCCCCCAACGTGGGAACAGCAGACAGAAAAAGAAAGTAGAAAAACAGAACGTTTACCTGTTGTGAACTTTAAGATAATATTTGCTGAGGAACTTTTTATGACATGTGGGGCATTCAACCGGCACCGCTGTACCTTTTCTGTTCTCAGCGGGCTCAACCGCTAGGGAACCTGCGCTCAGGGCTGGCTCGGCAGCACAGGGCTTTCTGATTACATTTGACTTCCTTCTGGTCAGCACCGTCTCAGGCTCAGAAATGTAATCGCCATCCCCGTCGTCCTCCACTTGAACCACCACTTCCCACTAGGGCAGAAGAGGCAGCAGGAGGGGGTTGGGTCACCAAATAAATCAACAGGGGTTGTGGGGACTCAGCTCCAGTTCTATCCCAACCCAAACAAGTCCCTTCATCAGGAACTTCAGGGGCCCAGGGAAGAAAGCATCTGCATCTTCAATTTGGAAGAAAGTGGCTCTACTTGTGGGGAAGTGGAAGCCTGGCTGCATTTCCCTGTCCTAGGGAAGCACTTGTAATCCTGATGCTGCTCTTAACTCCCAGGGAACTGCCAACCATAGACAGCTATGACCAGTAGAAAGGTCAGCCTGTGGTCACCAGCTTCCTTGGTTTGGAGAAAGGCTGTTCCAAACCTACATAACAGAGATTCTGCCTTGGGGTCAGATTATCCCCATAAAGTGTCAGTCTTTTCCCCTTATTCTTATCTACCTAGTTCCAGCACCCTGGGCACAGTACCTCATTACTCCTGCCCTGCAGCTGGGCCCCTTCAGCCTCAAAGGGCCTTGGGGGCACTTTGCAGTCCTCAGGTTCCTTGTCCTCTGGGGAGCAAGGCTTCAGGGACTGCTTGAGTTTCCCGTGGAGGAAAGAGGGGCTCTCACTCTGAGCAGGGGGACGGAGCTGAGGCCTCTGGGGGCTGTGACTGCCTCTGGGCTCCTGATCTCTGGAGACTAGACCCACAGTCCTGGAAACTTCCTCTTCCTCCAAGCCTGCTGGCTCCTTGAGGTGGCTGTTGACATCATGGGAGGCAGGTTTCCCCAACACACTCCAGCCACCTGGTGCCTGTCCCACTGAGGTTTTGGGCTTGAAGCTCTGGCACAGCTCCACAACCTCAGGCACTCGTAACTCCCTGGCTGCCAGAAGCACCTGATCCCGGTTTCCGGAGGTGAGGGCAAGGTGACCAGTGTAGAAAAAGTCCAACAAGAGGCCAAAGATCTCAGAGAAGCCAGCAGGGAGGACAACACTACCCCTGGAACCATCCCCGTAGAGGCTCTGGAAGAAGTGGCTGCAGCAGGCAAGGACACTCCAGTGAGCCTTGAACACCAGGCCCCCAACGTCCAGGGTGGCGTCGCAGTACTGGCCCTTCTCCCGCTGCTTGTTGAGCTCCTGCAGAACCCTCACACTGTGCTGGACGAAGGAGCCATCCATGATCCGAAGAACAGGAAGGCAGAAGTGACACCTTGGACAGCCCAACGGAGGGTATGCAAGAGAAAAACCCCTGGATTTGAAAAGAAAGGGGAAGTTGGATTCTGTTCAGATGTTCACATTTATCACAACGAGGGCTTAGGTCAAGGTTAGAGGATGCAGGAGGAGAAAAACAGAACGACAATCTCGGGGGGCGGGGACTATACTGGATTCGCCAGAGGGGGCGGGGGCGCAGGCGAACTAGTTAGGAAAGGGGACATGGCGGGAGACAGGACAGGGTCGCGAACGGGGGCTGGCAGAAGGAACGAAAGTTTGGGGAAAGGAAGCAAGAGGATGTGCGCGAACTGATGGGCTGGGCACAAGTGACAGGGCCCTGGACCGAGGGTGGCGGCCGCAGACAGGTGAGCGGAGCGCCGCCGCGCCCACAGGTCCTGAGCCACCGGGCGGAAGGCGGCCGCGGCCACACTCCCGTCAGCGGCCACAGCGGCCTGCAGCCTCTTCCGCCCTCGCCCCTCGCCCTCCTCACCCTGGCCTGTCCTCCCTGCGACGGCCCCACCAGCCCTGCGCTCTGTCGCCTCCACAGCCCACGAACCAACTGCCCCAGCCGTGCGTGCCCGGCCCGCCGTGCGGAGGCACCGCCGTCGCTGCGTCGGATGTGACGTCAGGGCGCGCAGCCGGGGCGGGGCGCTTTGGTGACGTAGAGCTTAGCGCCAACGCGGAGGACAGGCGATTCCGAGAACCGCCAATGAGATGCAGCAAGGGGCGGGTCCAGACCCAAATCTTTTGGTGCGGGACTCTCCCTCCGAGCTGCCCAGCAACTGCAAGCGGGGCGCCGGCCTAAGCTCAGCTCTGGGCTGAGACTTAAAGAGGTAACACCACCCCTCCCTAAACGCGAAGATCAGCCAACACGTATTTCACCTCTTTATTGGCAGCCCCTGAGCCCGAACTGAGCTCTCCCGGGCGCTTACCCATCCCAACCCAAGTCGGAGGAGCCCAAAGGCCTCTCGGACACCACCCGCCTGCTCAACCTTCGACCTTCAGGCCAGGGAAGGCTCACAGTCCTGCCTGCAGGCTTGGTGGAGCCTCAGCGCCTCGTGTAGTCCTGGATGGAGGCCTGGAAGTGCTCTATGCTGTTGAGATCTGGGCGGCAGAGGATCACATAGCATTTGGGAAGGAAATAACCACTGAAGCCGCTGCTCAGGCTGCTCAGTGCGGCCAGCACATTGACCACGGGCAGGTACTTGCCCTGGTAAACGCTGCCCACGGTGAAGAAGGTGATCCAGGACACAAAGTAGAGGAGCAGGCTGAAGGTGACACATTTGGCCTCGGTATAGTTCTCTGGCAGGTCCTTGCCCAGGTAGCTACAAGCAAAAGCACTGACCGAAAGGAGGCCATTGTAGGCGAAGGCCAGCATGAAGCCCAGTGAGTTGACCTCTGTGCACTCAAGCATCACCAGCTGGGGAAAGCGCTGATATTCTCTGGTGGGCAATGGGGTCCACACCGTAAGCCAAGTTAGACAGATAAGTAGCTGGATCATCGAGCTGATCAGCACAAACAGACAAGCACCATGGTTTTGGACCCAGGCACGGTAGAACATGGGTACCTTGGTGGAAAACTTGAAGATGATGACCAGTTGGAAGGAGCGAACTGTCAGGCAGGACAGGAAGATGGCAAAACCAAGGGCAAAGAGGGCTTGGCGCAGTAAGCATGCGGGCAGTGTGGGTTCCCCAAAGAAGCCATAGAGGCTGCAGCTACCCCCCGCCAGGGAGCCTAACATGAGGAAGCACAGGTGGCCCCCAGCTGACCTCACCACAGGGGTATCTAGATACCAAGCAAACAGTCCAGCAGCCCCAACTACCAGCAGCAGCAACAGCGTATTAGCTCCCAGCAGCACCCAAGAGATGTGCTCGTGCCAAGCCAAAAACACTACAGTGCGTGGAAAGCAGGTCTGGCTTGCCTCAGGTGCCCACTCTTCTTTCCCACAAGACTGGCAGCTGTAGAGGTCTGGAAAAGGAAGGCAGATAAGGTTCCTGAGAGTCGGTAAGAGGGAGTTCGTGAAGGGCTGCAACAAGCTGGGAGAACGGTACCACAGCAGCTAAGGCTCTGCAGCCACAGTGGGGGCAGGAAGATGGTCAGCAGTGAGCCATTTCCTCAAAACTCCTGTGTTAATCGCAGACTCTGGAGACATACGGGTAAGTTCTGTATGGCTCATGATCCCAGCGTGGGTGGCAAACCAAGAGGTCCCTAGATAGCTCTGCTACCACATACCATACTATTAGCTATGATCCAATGGGAGCCAGCCCTAAAGGAAGAGAATTTTCATCTTTCCCTCTACCACTTCCACTACCCAAACCCTCCTTCCAGAGCTCTGTGGTTTCTTGAGTCCTGGTTCTCTGAAGATAGAAGAAATATATTCCTATCCCCGCAGGGATGGTGAAAGGAAAGAATGTGGCCTTGGGGTTCCATCTCTAGGCTGAGCCCTTAGCTTCCTTCCTACTTTGCTCTCTGAGGCATACTGGGGCATGCCAGTCTTCGTTCATTGATGGGTTTTGTTGGTTGATTTGGGTTTGGACTTTTTGTTATTGTTTTGTTTTGGTTTTTTTTTTTTTTGCTGTAAACATGCTAATATCTCCTTCTAGGCCAAGCTGTTCACAGAACTAGCTGTCTTTGGCACTGACAATAGAAGGGAGGATAGGACAAGAAGATACAAAGGGAAAAGTAGCTACCTCCATTTGGAAAAAGAGGTTGAATTAAGGAGAAGACTGCATCTGTAGGGGGGACAAGTAGCACAATGGTTAGGGCACTGGCCACATGCTCCAGGGCTGGTGGGTTCGAAAGAAAAGAAAAGAAAAGAAAAGAAGGGGAGAGGAGGGGAGGAGAGGAGAAAAGAAAAGAAAGAGTAGCCAGGTGTGTGGCGGGCACCTGTAATTCCAGCTACTAGGGAGGCTGAGGCAAGAGAATGGCTTGAGCCCAGGAGTTTGAGATTACTGTGAGCTATGATGCCAAGGCACTCTACTGAGGGTGACAAAGTAAAACTCTGTCTCGATTAAAAAATAAATAAATAAATAAATAAATAAATAAATAAATAAAAGGTTGCCTGTGTAGAAGTCATGCCAGGCGCTCTCTCATAGAGAACATACCTTGGTCTAAGGCTTTCAGTTGGTTGATTATTTCTGCTTGACCAGGGTGGTGGCGAGTGTCCTTCACCCTGGACCTAACTGGCAGCGCACTGACTAAGGCTCTGGTTCTGGGGCTGGGTATGGGCACATGGCACATGGGAGGTCCTTCCATCCAGGGTGCAGTCCCCAGGCATGCTGGGTACCCCACCTGCTCCCTTGATCACTCACCACTCTTGTTGAGGAAGGTCCCAGCCTCACAGGGAACACACTCAAAGCAACAGTGATGGAAACCTGCAACCACTCGCTGGTGCCCTTTAAGGCAGTCACTGGAGCACACAGACTTAGGCACCTACAAGAAGCCACAGGTGTTCTGCAGCCATATGGAGGGGTCCAAGTCAAAAAACAGTTCACATGCCAGACAGAAAACAGAACCTGAGCATCTGTCCTCAGGGCTCACTCCCAGACAGAGCTTCTGCTCATATAAACCAATGCCAACTGGGCATCTGTGCCCTAGCCTACAGAGTATCTTCCCTGCCCATGGAGCATCTCCCAGGTTTCCTGGCAAGGCTGGATCGAGTGATGTCAACCTGACACCTGGCATCCCCCTCCTCCTCTGTGTATGCTGTGCCAGCATCACCCCCAAGCTCCAGGCTGCCCCTGAGGCAATCACCTGGTGAGTGACCACATCCCCATTACCTGGTTGTCCTTTCCATGCCACTGGATTTTGGTCTTATTTATATCCAGGCGAACTGGAGACCATGTGGAGGAGCCGACAACCGTGAAGGTCCACTCGGGCCCACTCCAGTCCCAGGCAATTATGATATAGCCACTGAGGGGGTCACCATTGTCATTAAACGTCACAGTGTCCTCATGTAGAAGGAAATTCACCTTGTAGATCTTCTCTAGAAGCTGAGAGAAACATATCATATCAGGTTGTGGTAGACACCACAGACCCGGATGGCCCAGGAAGCAAGGGCCTAGGGCCTTCGTGGGCTTCCATTCTGGGTGGTCTCAGCCCAACCAGAAAGTCTAGACCCTTCCTCAGAGTCCCTCCCCTCCTAGGAAGCCCTCTGACCCTCCCAACCATCCCCCTGAGAGGAGGCCTCTAACGGAGAACCCCTTACAGGCATTTTTAGCCTGGGATCTTGTCCTGTGATACTTCTAACGTATGATGGGTGGTTCAGAGAAGGCAAAGTTCAAAGATGAGAAGCAGGTGTCTGAGATAAGAGACCCCACTTAGGCCACAGAGTGCCCAGCATGCTTGTCTAGGAATTGGCTGTGTCTGCTGGCATAGGGTAGCGAGGGCTGGGCTCTCTTACCTGCCAGGGGTGGACTTGGCCCCTGGAACAGGCTCCAGAGGTGCAGCCCAGGAGCTGGTGGAGGCCATGGGCCACAGCATACACAGCCTGATAGGTGTTGTAGGCCGAACTCATGGAGAAGGCTCCGAGTGTGGGCATCGAGTGTGTCCTAAAAGCTTGACACTCTCTGCAAAGCTGATTGTTGCTGCACCAGGACCCCTTGGAGCAAGGCCTAGGGGCCCCCTTGTCTGCACTGGCGTAGGCCTCTTCAAACTCCTTCAGGCCAGGGACAAGCCTCTGCTGGATAGCCACTCCCACCACCATCCCAATGCCTTGGATCCCAGGTACTCCAGTGATGTGTCTGGACATGGCCCAAGCTTCTGAGGCGACCCACACCTTGCCTGTCAGGTTGGCCAGGACCACAGACTCGAAGAACACCCTGGCTGACTGCCGGTTGGAGAAAACAACCACGACAGTGGTCCTGACCTGGGCCAGGTGGCGCACCATGCTCTGCATCTTCTCATCACCCACCCGGGCAGAGGACGGCACAATGTCCTTGAAAGTGATGCAGACCCCCTGCTTGGTGGCCTGGTCCTCCAGCGCCTGCACACCCAGCTCCCCATAGTCACCTTCGCTGCCAACCAGTGAGATCCAAACCCACTGGAACCTTTGCAGCAGCAGCACAATGGTCTCCACCTGGTACTTGTCACTGGGGATGGTACGCAGAAAAGAGGGATACTGCCGCTTCACACTGAGCGACGTGCTGCTGGCCTCATAGCTGATCTGTGGGGAGGGGATCTCATTCAGCAACTTAAATGGCATCAATTTCAACTGAAGGCCCACTGTGCCTGGTCCTGGCTGGGTGTGAGGATACAGGGAGGACAGAGACCAGAAGAGCCACCTTGGCATGCAAGGCTGACAAATTACAGATAAAGAACCACTCAGTCCCCACAGAGCATTCCTGGGGGAGGAGTGGGAACTGCAGGTGGACAAGCTGGAGACCACCTGTTTTAAGCAAAGGGAACAAAAGCTGCATACGTGCAGTGAAAGGGCGTGGTATCTTGGGGACCATCAGGGACTTCTGCTTGGCCGAAGGCCCTTTGTAAAAATAAGAGGAGCACCCGTGGGTGAGGGCAGGAGGCTTAAACTCTCAAGTTAAGGGCTTAGTCTTTGTTCTATAGGCCACAAGGAGCCCCGAGGGTGTCCGCAAAGAGGTGATATATCCACACTTGGGTTTAGGAGTCTATCTCTGACTTTAGTGAGGAACTTGTTAGAAAAGGTTCAAGACTAGACTCAGAGAGAACTCATGGACAGCTGATGGAATAATCGAGCTAAGAAATGACACTCGTCTGTATTTAAGCTGCAGCAATAGAAAAAAAAGGTAGGATGGGCTTGACTTTGAGAAGTAAGAAGGATCTGGAAGGTTGAGGCAGGTGGATTGCCTGCGCTCACGGGTTCAAGACCAGCCTGAGCAAGAGCAAGACTCATCTCTAAAAATACCCAGGTGTTGTGGTAGGCACTTGTAGTCGTAGCTACTAGGGAGGCTAAGGCAAGAGAATTGCTTGAGCCCAAGAGTTTGACATTGCTGTGAGCTGTGACGCCACAGAACTCTTCAGAGGGTGACAAAGTGAGACTCTGTCTGAAAAAAGAGAAATAAAAAGGAGAGGCCACAATAAGCGAGCACAGGTGGGGGGAGGCAATAAGGGGGCGCAGGTGGGGGGAGGCAATAAGGG